>JARPRH010000022.1:0-24734 GCA_031763665.1 Calameuta haemorrhoidalis | reverse complement strand
GTTACCTCCTCCTCTCCTCATTCTAGACTTCGAGAGTCAGCCCATTCCCAATTTTCAATTTCCCATTATTCATTAAGTCTCATTCACTCGTTATTTCATACGCTCGACCAAGTCGCACTCACTCGTGGGTAGATACATTCTTGAATAATCACGTCGCCCCTTTCTCCCTTAGCTTTTTCTCCATCTTCTTCCCCTCCTCGTGTCTCACTTTCACTTTTATTTCTTTCTCTCACGATTTTCTCATGTCTTATCCCTTATGGAAAACGTGGCTTTTCAGGAAATATTATTGGTACAGACATTAATCATCTATTTCGTACATGAAAAACAATGAGACTTTTTTTTTATATAATTTTAAATACCAAGCAATTAAATTGCTCTCTATAATTTCTCCAGTGAAAGGAACACTCTCTTCAAACACGAGATTCTCGCGACAAAGACAAAGGAGACCAAGAAAGAAACAAAAACGTTAAAAAAAAAAGAGGAAACAAGAAAAGTGAGAAGAGAATGGAAAAAAAATAAAGTATGACAAAATTAAACAAAAAAAAAAATACGAATATGCCGGCATAAAAAAATGTACATGCGTAATATTAAAATACTGTCCGACAGAGCGCCATTTTGATCTTACTCTGTGCCGCATATAGAAATGGGCATGCACGTATTTCAATTCTAATGTCTGGAAGAAGTAGCGTGACGTGATAATGGAACAAGAAAAAAAATAATGTCGTCAGCGTCGACGACGAGGACGACGCCGACGTCACAAAGACGTCTTGTTGTCGTCGTGAACGTGAATAAGTAATTACCATTTCAAAGTGAGCCATAGTAGATACAACCGACTTGGCTTGGGATGGCGTCTGTGCGACGTCGCTAGGCACCTATAACACACCCGCACGCATGTGCAATCTGTTCCGGCCCTTTTTTTTCTCTTTCTTTTGTACGCGTTACAAATGGCGCTGAACGACCGCACATAGGACTAAGACAATTCTTTGCCAAGACTCTATACTGACCTTTGCCGGATTGATGGGCCGACGGAAGAAGTAAATCTCGTCGTCCGTAACAGCCGAGGTATGATTAAATTTCTTCAAGCCATCCGCGCTGAGCTTCCTTATCAGATTTTTGCTCTCGTCGTAAGTCGACTCGCATATGAATACGTCGTCTTCTGGAATTTCCGTTGGCCGACCTGGAGAACAACCAGACTCAGAAGACTCGCGTCAAGGATAATGAAAATTAAACAAGACCTTATACTCACTGCATACAAATTCACCGTAGTCCAACACAGCACATTTTCCAACAATGGCCACGATCGGATGTGTACCATCGACCGTGGACAAGAAGAGTTCCTGCTTGTAAAAGAGTTTTGTGGGTGCATGAGGAATTTCCGTAGGAGTCAATAACCAGGGACCCTTGAAGTAACACTTTCCGCTGTAAAAGAAATGATAAGATATCGTTGCGATCAAAGTATGTGAATCTTCATAATTATTTACTGAATTAACTGACTCTTTCGTCGACCAGATCGCATCGATCTGTGCGATTTGTTGTCTTCCGCCATCGGTAGCGACGTAGACAAAGTCACCAGTTTTCACAGTTCCCGTACAAGTATTGTACTGCTCGTAATACGTGTTCTCGGTGTCGTCCGGGTTGTACATTATCACATTCTACAATGCAAGATAGATTAGATAAGATATTAACGCGAGCGTCTACAATTAGAATAATAGCCAATGAAAGAGAGGGGATGAAAATAGGTCACCACTCAGCGAGTAAGGACTACGACTATCCTGAATGACAGTCATTAGTAGCAAAATCTAAATTGGATTTACTAACCGGTCTCTCCTTTTCGATGAGTTTCTCGCCCTCCTCCAGCTCAGCAATCTCTTCCTTGTGCTTCTCGAGTCGCTCCTTGTAAACCGAAATCACACGTTTAGGTTCCAAGGCTCGTTCCCTTGGCACCAGCTTCAGATGATCCGGATCAAAGTTCCAAACTTTTATTTTCTTGAAGGCTCTAGCCTTCGTTGAGTATCGGGACTCGCACACGTAGACGTCTTTCTCGGGGAATCCTTCAGGCTGCATTCTGAAGTAGTCCTTGACGCTCAGGACGCAGCAACGACCAGCTACTTTGCCCAGAGGCACAGCAACGTGAGCATCGCTCTTGAAGAGTTCCTTGTCGAGAAACTTTCTAGAGGCCACGTGATAAGTTTCACTGGGTCTGTAGAATAGATTTCCATAAAGCATCTCTTGCCCTTCTGCATTCGTCCAGAGTCGCTCAATGAGAACGACGCTCAGTTCCATCCCGCGTTCCGACGGCTCGACGTAAGCAAAGTCCCCGGCTCTGTAAACTTCCTGGTTGAAGCTCATCGAGTTTCCGCCATCGGCAGCTAGACCGTTTCCGCCAGCAGCTGATGCACCAGTTGCAGTTGCTCCTGTCGTTGGTATCGTCACGGAACTCAATGCCGTTGGAGCAGTCGTTGCCGTTGTACTTCCGGATGGCAGAGCGACGGGTGTCAGAAGCGTCGTCGCTGACTCCTGAGTGATCAAAAAATGAAATAAATATTTTTCTTGTTTTTTCTGTGCTGCTGTAAAACCACACAAGGTACCTTAACGCTGTCGTTGCCGTCGCAGCTCTCCTCCTCGTTCGGCAGCGACAACTCCTGCTGAAGTTTTATGCGCTTCAGCTCAACAACTTGACTGGACAGATCAAGTAGAGTGTAGTTGAGAGCAGGAGAGTGCAAAAGGTCACCGCAACGAGTGACCTCGTCCCGGGTACGTAAAAAGAATGCCTGTAGCTCCACGCTGTCTTCGAAGGGCTGCGAATCGCTTCGGGACAACCTGCGTGCTCTTTCCAGGCAGGAGAAGACATCTTCTTGGAAACGATCCAATCTCTTGTACGCTCCTCGGTCCAATCTTCGTTTTATCAGGTCCAAGGACAGCCCTCGTACTCTATGATACCCAGAGAATATTAATATTTCTTACATTTGTACCAATGATCTGAGCGAAGAACGCGCTTACTTTTTGCCATCAATTATGTCGTGTTCCGGAAGTTCCGCCATGGAGTCTGAGTAACAGCGACCCTCCTCGTCCTGATGATTGTACAGGGCAGTGAATATCGTGGCAAGTATTTCCTGGACGGCAGCTGCCACATCCGGGACACTCTCGTCGTCCTCGCTCAGTTGTAGCTTTGTTTGTAGTACCAACCGTTGCAAAATTAGGGCATCCTGTGCAGAGCAATACTCAAAGATAATTAGGACTAAAAATGCGTACAGTTCCAAAGTCTAAGACAAGTTGCAAACCTTATAAATTTGTGAATCGGGTTCGTTGTATTTGCAGGCGTTATCGAACATCAGTACAAAGTCTGAGACCAGTTCATCCAAAGTTTCATATCCGTTGTTCTTTAAAGTGGAGGCAATTTTCTCCATGTTCATTGGCTGCTTTATCACCTCGTAGTAATCGGGATACTCATTTTTGTTTGGTAATTTCATAAATATCAACGACAACTGACGACCCTTGGCATCGCGACAATCTTTCAGAGTGTCGTAGAGTGTGCGCAATTTTTGTAAATGTAAAGGTACAACCTTCTTCGGTCTCCTGGATTAAAATAATTCGATATTCTTATTCATTCCGGCCTGTGCTGGAATTCAATATTCCTGGCCTAACGAAACACCACCAGCTTATACAAAATCAACTTACCCCACGTTCCTTGTAGGCGTCGATGCTGTCGATTTAATTGGCTTAATCATTTCCGGCAGAGGACCCAACTCTTTTACTTTGTCCATCAAAACTCTTTCCAAAGTATTTGCATCCTCGTAAATTAACGAACCTTCCTCGTTGTACTGGCGACAGTTGTTGAACATCAACTAAAAATACAAAGAACAGCAACGCGGTAAGTAATCGTTACTCTGATCGATTAGACCAAAGAAATTTTCGATATGACATATTTTATCGTACTTTGAAATCTTGTATCAGTTCATTTTCACTTTGGTACTTTTCAGCCTTGATGTTTGCTTCTATCTGTAGCATGTCAATTGGCTCAGCTATCACTTGATAATAATCTGGATAGATCTTTTTCGATGGTTTCTCCATGAACATTAACATTGGTTGTCGACCATCTTCGCACTAGAATGCATAAAAAACCAACTCGTTACGCTGATTGACTATGACATCATATTTCTCAGTTGGAAGCACTTACGACGTATTCTATGACGCATTTCACCAGCGCGTGCAAGCGCTTCTTCAGAGGTATGTTGTCTTTGTATTTTCCACGAGTCAGAAGATTCGATGCACGTTTTATTAATTTTGGCTGCTGCGAATTACTTTCCGAACCGCTGTCCGAGTCTGAATCTTGATCAAATTCTAAAAGTTCCTGCACCTTTTCTTGCATTATTTTTTGGAGCTTGGCTGCGCACTGAATCCCAGACAAGAAAGATGAGCGAACGAGAATTCGGTGGAATTTTGTCATTTTATTAACGTCTCTTTCATCAGACTTACCTTGTACAACCTGGAAGTATGAACGTTGTACTTTTTCGCGTTCTCAAACATTATATTCATGTCCCCAGCGACTTCGCTAACCGTGCCATATTCCCCCTTCTGTAAAAATTCGCAAATTCGATCGTTTATGACATTTTAATCAACTTTACGACTCAACTGCTGCCTCACCTTTATCTTTGTGCGAATCTGCAAAAGCGATATTGGATTCTTGATCATCTTATAGTAGTCCGGATAAAGCCGCCTTGACGGCAACTTCCAGAAGTACTCGCTCATACGGATTCCTGAAAATATTTCCCTACGTCAAGTCGTTGAATGAAAAATGAAGGAGGTACCTCGGGGAATCCCCGAAATCTAGATAATGAAATTCCAGTGTTCCAAAACAATCACCTTGATTATTCGGAGCGGTTCGAATAGTTTGGAACAACTGCCACTGGGGATTGTCAGATTCTTCCGACTCGGTCGGCTCGTCCTCTTCGTCGTCACTCTCCTCGTCCTCATCCGGAAGTGTAGCTGTCTGCGCTATCAGAGACTGCGCCATGCCTCTACTTCCTCTTTTGCTCCTCGTGGACGGTGCACCAGTTCCCGTCTTCATGAGATTCCCACCAGATCCAGTATCCTGCCTCCTAGCTGCTGCTCCGATTATCTTCTTCAGGAGTTTTGCGTCCTTGTATATCTGAGAGCCTGGCTCGTTAAACTGGCACGCGTTACGACACATTAACATTAGGTCTCTTTCCATGTCTGAAAGACAGCTGTATGCCGCTTCCTGGATCTTCCGTGCGATGGTTTTCAGATCCACTGGTGTCTCGATCACGTCATAATATTCTGGATACAACTAGTAACATAAATATCAGACAGTAGAGGTAGTGTGAATTTTGTTTAATTATTTTTTAGTCTTGTGGACGTTTCCTGAAAAAAAATGTGATAAAGCCAAGCAAACCTTCTTCGATGGTTTCAACTGAAACATGGTGTGTAACGGTCTATTGTTATCCATAGGGTCTGTTGCTGTCATTACGGCCATGAACAGATCTTCGTAAGGCTGTAGAGATTCCTCGTCGGGATTTGTTGAACTCTCGGATGTATCCTCCGCGTCATCTTGTTTTACTGCAGCCTTGCGTGCCTGAACAATACTTTGCTTTATTTGGAACCATAAAATGGATATCGTCCAATGTCTGAACCAGGATTTTCACACACTCACCAGTCTCCCCACCTTTAGAATGATCTTTCCCTTAGGCTCTGTGTCTTCGTATTCATCCATTATACGATTTTTTGTGTTCACACACAGTTCCCACAGTTCTGTAGCATCTTTGTACTCGGGTGAAGTGCGCTATTGTACATTTATCAAAATAATTGTTTGATTATCGATGTAGCAAAACTAATTTATGTTCTAACGTTTGAACTCTATAGGATCATGCTATAGTGGTTCTTGAATAGGACTCTAGTAAATGATAATGAAACTACTGAGAGTACCATGTAAAAGGCCTTTGCGTTCTTGACCATCAGCTGAATATCAGCAGCTAGATCATCCATATCCCGATACTCGTCTGTCTTTAGTTTTTGTTGAACTTTTAAAAGGTCAATGGGATTCGTTACTACTTCGTAGTAACCTGGTTCTTGTCGTCGTTTGGGCACACGAATGAACGCATCGCATAGTAGACTTCCATCCTCTTTTCGCTGGTTTCGAAGTATGTCATACAACTGTTGACATAAATCACTCTGCACACACGTGCACCACATAAATTAGATCTTCCACATAGATGATCGTACTACTTCAATAAATCATTAAAGGCTTATATCCACCTACAGGATCTAATTTTTTCCGTCTTTTTGCTGGTTCAGGTTGAACATCTTCAGGATCATCCTCCGTACCCCTACTAGCCACCGACGACGTCCTACGCCGTTTATTCATTGTTAAACTAATCTGCAAATGAATTGTAAACATAGTTTCATTTAGGTGCTACATAGGAATTTCAAATATACATAATATACAATTGTTCTGACGTCGATAAGGAAATTTCCAAACATTGAAAAGAGGAGGGAATCTAATTAATAGATGCTCTCGGATTCGCAATGGAAGCATCCAATGGGATCCTCCTAATTCTAATATTGCATCGAATAGTTCTCATATACGGTCAGTAAAGGAGGTATCTCTTAAGCAGCATTGTATATTGATTCCGATGAAAAATTTGCCGCCATGACGCACAGAGTGCTACTGAGAAGAGCAAAGCTCTAAGTAGGACGCATTCACAACGGAGGATCCGCTTGGACGGACCTCCTCACTAATTCAGTTGCTCCTCAATTTTCCTCACCTCTGTTGCGACAACTTGTCGCTATGGACACAACATGAAAAAATTTTCAATAACGTAGGAGAAGCACGTTGAATCTCATTGAAAATTTACGTTGACACACGTCTTCCTGGACGCCATGCCGCAGGTTTACAACAAAACGATCAGAATGATTGTAATTTGGAGTAGGGGGTCTACCGGCGGTTAGTAGCTATGGCCACGAACGCGTCCAACAATAGACTTCCTACTGTTGTACATTGTCCTGCATAGTAGCAGTTGTGAATCCCCTTTTGGAATTGTCATGTGGCGCCATCTGTTGGATCTAGTTTCTACGTCGATAAAACAGATTGTTATCGGGTGAGTTTATACACTGCACATTTATATCTAACTACTTCGTAAATTCACTTATCATTTTTTTTTTTTTTAATGTAATCTTTCATTGCTCATTCGGCGTAATTATATTACGTTCTTTATTTTGAGCCGTTCAGTGCACAAATCGATTAACTCCGCTGTTTGAAAAATCTTAAATTTAACTGTCAGAGGACTTGGTATAGTTATAACTTTTTATATTTATAACTTTCCTGAATAATAAAGATTAATACTATTGAGTGACAACTTTTTTTTGGCCATTGAATAATAAGTAATTTATTTCAAAAGCTATTTTGATTAACTCCATACGTAAATCGTTTCAATAACGCAATTCAAATGGAGTAGCAAGCACTGAAAAAATAATAATATATTCAGATTCGTTTACCGGACAAAATCGAAATATTAAAACTGTCTTAATTTTATTGAAACTTGTTCAAAGTATGGGAATATGAGTTGAGTTAATTAAAATGAAATTTTTGGTAATGCGACACAGTTATTTGCCTAATGACTCAGATTTTGCCGTTATTGAGTCACATGCGAAAAAATTCAAGACATTTTTTCACCAGATGCTTGGTGAATGATGATTTATAATCAAAGCATGTCAAAAGAAAGCACCATTTAATCTAATCCAAATAACATACCAAGATTTTTTTTCAAAAAAACCTTTAGAAAATTCAATTATTAACAAAAAAAAGTAACCGTTACAGGGTTTCCAGTAAATTTGTTTAAAATACGCTGGATAAGGTTAGAAAGGTCCAAACCTCATCTCATACAATTCAAATATGACTATAATGAAGATTTAGATTTTAGTGCCATTAATATAAGGAAATCTGTATCAAGTACACCACAATTTTTGAAAAATGTGGATCAGCCTTTATTATATCCTAAAGGTAAAACTGTGACAAGAAAAAAAAAGGATAGACACGATGAACCTGCTAAAATTCATTCCTCCTGTTAAACATAATTGCTATGAAAACTTTATAACAAATTGAAATAACGAGTCCTCACATACAGCTGATAAAGACATGATTTATATTGCTGATTAATTAATCACAAATAATATATTATAACAGAACTGTCAACATTCATTAAAAATTTGTAATAAAAATATATAATAACTAACTAACTTTATCTGTAATAAAAAACTTAAACACTGAATTTAACTTTATTACTTTTTTCAGTTGCCAAATCGACTAACTCCATCAGTCACATAAAAATTGTAACATTACTGATTATTTTTTGTCTATTCTCTCCTATTAATTTTAAATACCGTTAGATGAAATCTGTATCTATGCATTCTACAATATATATTTTAATTAATATCACAATGGAAATTAAAAAAAAACGATGCACATTATTTCATCTCAACTTTTTCTTTTATGACGCTAATCGATTTGTGCACTGAACTGCTCATTTATCATTCAACTATCGAGTGGAACGTAACGATTCATTTACAGTCTCAAGAACGTAATATAAACGAAACACATAAGTAGGGATATTATCGCTATCATTGAACATATCGTTTATTTATCTTGACTGGATTGTGGTTTGTCTCAGACAAATAGGAACGTCGGATTGACAAGAGGCAGTAATAGATCCGATACGGTTAGTAGAAGGTGATCTGCGATCATTGAGATACGCTCGAGTATTCAAAAACGTAGTGACCTACATAGTGTACCAAAATTAATATTGAACCTTCAATACTTTACTTTAAAATTCACCACTTTATATAAAAATATCATAGACTATAGACTCAAGACCTCGCAGTGTATACACTGATTCAGCTGGTGCAGATTTCAAAAATCCTCAAAATCATAAGTAAACTAAAAAGTTGTCAAATTCAAATAAAATTTGCCATATTCATAAAAAAAAGATGTGGGAATTTTCAGTCGTCGATACAAAATTCTTGTCAATGTTTGCCGTTGGCGCTGGTAGTTTCCTTGTCGGAATTGCACCGGCTTGTTACATGTCTTGCTGCAACGACAACAGCAATCATCCTCATCAGCATCGACCAGGAATAAAATTGTTCCTCTCCTCGCTCTTATGCTTCGGCGGTGGCGTCTTGCTGGCGACGTCCTTACTCCACATGCTACCGGAAGTCAGAGAGTCGCTTCCGCACGAAGCGGAGCTGGTCTACGCCAGCGGGTTCCTCTTCTTGTACTTCGTGGACGAGGTGATGCACTGGTTCAGCCGGGAGAAAAGTGGCTCTGCCAGGTCATCCTACTCAACAAGAACAGTTCTAACGGAACAAGCTGAAAGAAACGCTAGAAGAAGAGAAGCAGAAAGTAGAGGAGGTCCAGAATACACAGACTGCGCTCATGATTACCAATACGTTCCAAAGTCTTTTGAATTCAATAACCAAAGCAATTACAATGGAACCAAATTCGAGCCATCAGCACCGACGTATCGCAGAACCAGATACGGAAGCATTGAAAATATGCACATCACTGACGTCACTGGTACCGCCGAAATTGGTGACTCTGGTCACGACGATACTTTGCTATGCCACAGAAATCATACCGATGAATGTGTCAAAACTTCCCACACTGGTCTCATTGGACTCTTAGTGGCCTTGACGCTTCATGCCATTTTGGAAGGACTGGCTATCGGTTTACAATTAACTGTCAGCGAGGTTAGGCCATATTTCAAATTAATTAATGCAACTTCGTTACCGACTCATCTAATTGTATTTTTTTTCTCACCAGGTACTGTTGCTCGTTGCCACAGTCGCATCTCACAAGCTCGTTGTCGGTTTTTGTCTCGGTATGGAATTGGCCGGAAGTCTTGATTCTATGATCAAGCAAGTTCTGGCAATAACCTTTTTCTCCGGCGGATCTTCGTTAGGCATCGGTGTCGGTATGCTGGTCCTACGGGTGAGTCTACTGAAAATTTTGATAACCACCAGTAGCACAAGACTGTCAATTCTAACGTTTACCTATTACTTCTTTTCTTTGATTAGATAAACCAGGCCTGGATGAATATTGTGATACCGATACTACGTGGCTTAGCTGGCGGAAGTTTACTGTACGCTACTGTCAGCGAAGTACTTCCGAGAGAACGTGCCAGATGGCATTCCGTTCCCGGCCATGCATCAGCTGGTATCATTCAGTTTCTCTCAGTGCTCGGCGGATTTTTGCTCATGTATTTAATCAATAATTTTATGATCGAATGAAGCTGTGTTGTGCAATTACATTGCGTGATAACTCATATAAATGTATAAGAAAAATCCATGTCCTCGTACTGCAGAAGCCACAGGATAATTTAAAGAATGGTACAGGTAGATTGATTTAATTTTTTACAATACATTATTCGCGTCTTTTCCCATATTCTTTTTTGACCTTCTCACTCTATTCCTTTACATTTTTAAATTTTTATTCCTCGTTCGCGCTTAGATCTGATCAATGGAGTCATGTCCTAGAAGAAGATCAACTGCACGATCAGCCATTGCTACTATCACGGAATTTGGCATTCCAGATATTTGCGAGGGTAGAACACTAGCGTCTACTATTCTTAATCCCTGGACGCCTTTTAACCTGGATCAATGATCAATATTATGTTCTGGCACTGTGGAAGATCTATGAAATTTATCGATCATCACCTCAGATCTTCATCAACGACCGCATTGTCGTCGCCACTGATACCCATTCGGCAAGTCCCACCAGGATGATGACCTGCGATACCAGCAACTTTTGCCACGCACTTCGCGTATTCGGGATCACGATAACTCTTCGTGGCGTTGCGACATTGATCCAGATCAGGAAGATGAACGCTGGCACCGATCTTACGAAAGCTCGAGCTCCCCAGAGTATCGAGTGCTAGATCTATAGCTGTACGGAGCGAAAATAAACAAGGATCAAAATGATCTTGACAATTGAACTTGTTCGCATACCCACCTGTTCGCGTACAAGCAACGTCATCAGGATCCTGAAGATAAGCGGGATCGATTTTTGGAGGATCCAAAGGATCGTCCGAGTGCAATCCAACAAAGCCACGACTTTTGGTTTTCAAGCAGCTCGCCAAATAAATGAAACCTTCGTGGCCGGTGTCGTTGTACGATGGAAACAACGCCCTGAATGTCTACGACAACGTACGTTCGCGTTTTCAGTAAAAGATGGTGAAGAATTATTAAAATAAGCATTGAAATTGGTTTTTATACTTTGGTCCGAAAGTTTGCGAGATCTTTCAACATCTTCTCATCGGCTGATCCCATTCCGGATAATAAAATTCCACTGTCGTTCACTCGACCGATACCGATTATTGCATTGGACGCCAGGACTCCTTTTTATCGAGAAAATCTCAAGGGAATTACAGTAAAATTTAGCGAGTTCCTGACAAGCATTGCGTTACCTGTTCCAAAGGCTAAGTACTTCAGGACTTGAAAAACCGATTGCATCTTCCTCAGGGTTAGACTAACTGGCTTCTCCAAGTTCACGTAAATCGGCACGTTCAAGTGATCGAACAAATTCTTCCCAACTGCTGTGATATTTTTGCGAAGTACTATCTGGAAAAAGTTTAAGATATTAACAATTGGATTTGTAGATACCGACCTATTGATTCTGACTCACGTGATGTTCTTCCAACTCTTCAGCTGGACCAATTCCCGAGAGCATCAAAATCTGTGGTGTGTTCACAGCTCCGGCGCACAAAATTATTTCTTTTCTAGCTTCTATTCTGGCGGCTGTTCCGTTTTCAAATCTAACAGCGACACCCTCAACGGCGCTAGCATCCTCTCTGAGTATTATCTATTTTCAAAATTGGATTTTGATGTCGAGCTTTAATCGGAACCAGTTTTAAATAATGGTACCTGGGTGACGAGGGTGTTGGTCAGAAGACGAAGACTGGGTAAAACAGGTCGCAAATACGCGTGATAACTGCTGCGTCTTGCGCCCTTCAGCAGAGTAGACCTGGCGCGCCGGAAGTAATGTCTGGAGTTGTCACCTCTTCCGGAATTTCGAGCAACTTCATCTCCAGCTGCCAGGAATACTTCAGCCAATTCATCTTCGGATGGCACGCCTTCACTCAGGGGAATTTTGGATTCCAAACGCCGGAAGTAAGGACTGAGATCTTTGTGGTTCCAGCCTGTGGGCCAGTTGGCGTAGTCTTCCGGTCTTCCGAAAGAATGCACCAGGTAATTGAGCATACCACTTCCGCCCACACCTTTTCCGCGCGGCCATATCTGCTTCTGAATAAAAGAGACATTGAACGAGGACCTTTGTAAATTGTTTTTTGATGAACAATTGATTTTATAATTATTTATAACTTATGCTTGTCTGATTACGTTATCCTTTAGACCCCAAGATGAAAATTTCTGAGACTCTGTCAAGTAGGACCAATCCAATTTGGTACCCTGCATTAGTGGTGCCGCCAGTGGTACACTGGAGAGCCAATTAAACTCTTCTCCAGCTTCAATCAGCAGTACTGTCAGGTTGGTCTCCTGGGAGAGACGCGACGCCACAACGCATCCAGCTGATCCGGCACCAACTTCAATGAAATATTTATCACCTTGTTATCTTCTTGGAACCAATTGATTTTATCGAGACTACAAATTTCTTCTACTTTACTGTCAAGTCTTCATATTTACTGACCAACAATGTAATCGTAGTGTTGAATTTCAGGGCATGTTTCAGGATCCTCGTTAGTCCAGAATTCAAAATTATTGTATCGGTGCAACAGACATCCTATCGCTAGAATGAGGAAGCTGAAGAAGAATACTTTGTGACTCCACATATTACGAAAGTCAGCGAATTAAGAAACTGAATTAAATGCTCCACTAAATTTTTAGTAATTTTTTGAACCTCTAGACGCTGGTGTATTCGCGTAGTCGACTGTTCTAGAGGAACGAAAGTCGATCGATTCCTCACCTAGAATTCTTTATTTATCGGATGCCGAAGCCCTATCGGGACATGACAGCTTGCTGATGTAGAAACTCCAATTGGATATATCGTGACCTTTGATTTATTACTATCTACTACGGTTCAGCTGTAGATAAATCACTTTGTTAGAATAGTGCCTGTATGTTGGACACATATTAAGAAAATTCTTCAACTTAAATATCAGCCTCTGTTGACCAATAGAAAGTGCAGCTTATCAGGGAACTTTGTAAAAATAATATTTTTATTTCTCTTTTTTATTCATGATTCACAATGAACGAAGCCCGTGTCTTGAGGCGGCATCTCTTTAATCGAATTACTGGTTATAGCAGATTTTTGGTAATAATTTACTTGCGCACACGTATCTATGTTTTTTTATTCAATCAATGACCAATGGACTGTCTACTTTATCGACTGGGTTTACAACTAGCCAGTCCAAATAGCCGGTAAAACAGTTTGCAGTGTGTAATTTACGGTCTGTGTAAACATGGCTGACGATGGAAAGAAGATTTCGTTTGGATTTTCAAAATCCATTAAAAAGACAGCCCTGAAAATCATACCACCACCGGAACAAAAGAAAGTCGACTTCATCGAATGTCTTGATGAGAAAGCCATCAAAGTCATTGGGTGAGTTATTTAATTCTTACATATGCAAACGATTAACACATAAACTTAACCAAATTTGATCTTTCCTTTTACGTTTGATGCTATTATGCATACAATGCAATTATGCGTACAATGACGCCTTTTTGTATGATTTTTTATTTTAAATTAAAAAATGTTGTTTTGCAATAAAATTTTATTGATTTTTAGTGGAGAAGAAAAGAAAGATGAACCACTCGTCATTCCTATGCTAGGTTCTAAAACTTGGCACGATAGAATCATTAATAAAATCGATGCTGACATATTTGAACCTAAAACTAAACCAGTGGAAAATGGGACCGTTCCACAAATTAATATTAAACAAGAACCTACTGACGAAGTTTCAAATAATGATGTACCTATGTCAGGTACAGTGGTTCCCTCCATAGAACCAACTGCACAAGTTAAAATGGAAACTGATGATGTACATAGTGAACCACCTAAAACATTAGAGGAACAGGCAGCTCAAGAGATAATTGAAGATCTCAAATCAAAAGATACTAAAGCAGAAAAGCCTAATGTTTTAACGGTATCTGTTGGAGATAATCAATCACTCAAAGGACAGGCGGAGGTAATTATTTTGTTCCAATGTATATATAATCAGTTTTTAAATACCTTATTTTTGTAGTCGACACTGGAGGATTATGAGCAAATTCCTATAGATGCTTTTGGACTAGCCATGTTACGTGGTATGGGTTGGCATCCGGATAAAGGAATTGGTAAAAATGAGAGGTATGCATTTTTTTTACAATGTTCTGATATCTTTAAAATATCATATTGTTAACGATATGTTAAAATATTTATCAGGGTAGTGTCAGCAGCAATACCTGAATTGAGACCGAAGGGTATGGGTCTTGGCGCAGACAAAGTAACTTTACAAAAACAAAATGGAACACCTAAAACCAAGGAAGAAGAAGACTTGAAACTTGTTAAGGGAGCATTTGTAAAAATAATTGCGGGAAAACATAGCAATAATTATGGTCAAATTGAGGGACTCGACGACGACGCTGGAAGACTAATTGTAAAAATGGCTCTCGGAGACAATACGTTATCCGTCAATGAATTCATGGTTCAACCAGTAACCAAAGCGGAGTATTTAAAAAATGCTAAAGTTCTCAGTGAGTATATTTAATGTACATAAGAAATAAAAAATTAATATTAAACGTAGAAGTAAATATTTTTCATCTAGACTTTAATATTATTTTAACTGAATTTTAGACGCTACAAAGTACGAGGAATACAAAAATAAAGAAGAAAAGTCAAAGGTTATTCAAGTATCTAGTGATGATGAAAATGATAAGAAAACAGAGAAATTAGATAACAAAAGAGAGCGTAAAAAAGAAAAATTGAAAAAGCATGAATGCTCCACCGATACAGAGAGCAGTCCCGAAAGAAAGTCAAGAAAAAGGAAGAGTAACGACAACAGCGAAGAGGAGAAAGAGAAAAAGTCAAAGAAATCCAAAAAGTCCAAAAAACACAAAAGACAAGACAGTTCTTGCGAGAGATCCAGTAGAAAGAATAGAAAGAAAGACAAGGAACGTGAAAAGAGAAAAGACAAGAGAACAGGATACTCAGATTCACTGGACCGAAGAAAACACAAGAAGCACAAGAAGTCACGTTCCAGATCGCCCCGCAAATAGTAATTAATTTTTTTTTAATTATAACTGACGCCAATGTGTCATTTTGTTTTTACGCTTTTATAATAAAACTTACCTGGTAAAATATTGTTCTGAAAATTAAAAAAAATTGTAAATATTTAAATGACTTGATTATTGTCCAAAAATTCTATGAAATAATGAACTTGAGGAATTTTGAAAATCTAAATAATTGTTAGTTTTTGACAGAACTTCACATTAAATTGATTAAACTCAACTACCTATATAAGTATGGATCACGAATCCTAGGCGTGATTGCTCCTATCTTTCTAAGATTAAACGCACGTTTTGCATTAAAAGCGCGCAATAATGTATATCATGTTCTGTTTATTTGTATCTTTTGTAATCTTGTATAAATATGAATATGACGTAAAACTATGACGACATACCTAACCTGAAAACAATGAAACTTGTCAACAGTTTAAGACAAGTAGTGAATCAAGCCTTTGGAGCAATGGCAAGTATGTTATATTTAATGTTATTTTCCTACCGTCAAACATGGTAGTATCATTTTAAATTCTCTAATTTCTATTCCTGTCTCAGGTCTACGCATTTCCTTAGTTCAACTGTCAGTTGGTAGTGATAAAGCAATTAACATCTCCAGAGCTGTATCTTTTATTCAACGTGCCAAAGAAGAACAAGCAGATCTGGTTGTTTTACCAGAATGTTTCAACTCACCGTATGGAACATGTAAGCAATTATTGGTTTAAGATTTAATTCTAACTTTATCATATGATATAATAATTATTTTCTCACTTGACCCAGCACACTTTCCTGCTTACGCAGAAAATATTCCTGAGGGTGAGACAAGTATTGCTTTGTCTCAAGCTGCAAGGGAAAATGGTATACATTTAATCGGTGGAACCATTCCTGAAAGAGATGGTAACAAGCTGTATAATACATCAACCGTTTGGGATCATCAGGGTAATCTAATAGCCAAACATAGGAAGGTATGTATACGTATACATTTAATCATCAGATAAAATATTTATCTTAGTTTAAATATCGTTTTTCTTATTTTCAGATGCATTTATTTGATATTGACATTAAGGGGAAGGTGACATTCCGTGAGAGCGAAACTCTCAGTCCTGGTAACGAATTGACAACTTTTGAAGTCAAGGGTTGTAAAATTGGTCTAGGAATCTGCTACGACATTCGTTTTGAAGAGATGGCCCGACTATATCGGAATTTGGGTTGTCAGATGTTAATATATCCAGCTGCCTTTAATATGACAACTGGACCACTTCATTGGTCTTTACTTCAATGTGCCAGAGCTAATGACAATCAATTGTTTGTTGCTTGTGTATCGCCAGCTAGGGGTGAAGGTGCAGGCTATATTGCCTGGGGTCATACACAGTTGACTAGTCCTTGGGCAAAGATACTTCACGAAATGGATGAAAAGGAGGGTATGGTTACATGTGACGTGGGTAAGTAAAAAAAAGGCATTAGAACTTTTGTGATTTTTGTTAAATTCCCTGATTCTATTAATCCCATTATCATTGCTATCAGATTTGAAATTGGTAGAGGAAGTGAGAGCACAAATTCCTGTTTTTACTCAACGACGTACTGATCTCTACGATACCATATGGAAAGGAAAAAAATGAACAGAGTGGTCACAAGAATCACCTCAACACTTTATTTCTAGATCCTTTGTAAGTAAGTTACTCCTAATTAATAAAATATGGATCTTTCCTCCGAACCCAGCAACCAATGAATAAAATCAAGAAATTTACAAGGATATTTCAGTCCCTTCCTGAGGTTTACCCTCAATGCCTCTGCGTCTCAAAAACAAGAGATCTTCCTTGAAATATAATTCCTAAAGATATTATGAATAATACATATAAATAGTTATTCCCAAGAGAAGACGCTCTTCAACTACGAGGGATGTTATAATAATTAAAAACAGTCTTACAAAAGTAACTGCAATGTTTATTGAGGGTTACAAGTACGTACTCTATGCGTCAGTGGTAACTGCCAATCGGTTGTCAAGCTGACAGTGACAACTGACAGCTCCTTCGACTCTTCGACCGTGGACTCAGTTGACTTACAATGACAGTCAGCCAGGACGGTGACATTTCTTCTTCGACACGTGAGACTAACCGAACCCACGATTAGCCTCTCGTGGAACTATAATAATTTGAAGATAAAGAGCAATCTCTGATAAGCGTCAAAGATAAAACGGGGCCGCGCTAAAGATGGCGTCGAGAAAATGGCGGCTGTTCCCAGGCGACTAATTTATCGAATAAAACGTATAGATATAAGTCTTCGTCGTAGTGAATAACTTTCTTAATGAGTAAAAATTACTCTTTTTATTAAAAAAAAAGAGTTCTACCTTTTATTCCTATAAATAACTCTCTCTCTCTCCCTACAAAGTTCCTATAAAAAAGTCTCTAAAGACATTATCATCAATCCCAAAAACGTCCACGATATTCACTATTCATCATAGTAAAATGGTCAATTGCTATTAACGCATAGAAAAGCCAAAATTTCGAATAACAAGACGCGTATACGCACTGAAGTCCATTACGTGTATTTAATCTCTCTGAAACTTGAAACTTTTGAGCATCTATACATGCGATCATCCACTCGATCACAAATTCCCGAAGAAACGTCGAATTACGAATTAAGGCTGCTTCGCCATGATAGTTTAAAAATGCGAAAAAATGTATTATCGCTACGCTACAACACCTAATCCAAAAATTGTAAATAAAGAAAGCATCAAAGTTGAAAAAATTGTAAATTCTCTATTAATTATGAAAAATTTAAACCTCGCAGAAGCACCAAACGTTGCGAAGGAAGGCCGTCTTTTACTTATTCATCCCAAATCTCCCCCTACGCCCTAATTACATTTTTCTTCAGCTCAACCATCCTTATCACTCGGTCGCTGATTGTTTTTTTGATTGAAAACCGGACGTAGTTTCCAGAAATTGGTACGTCTATCTACCATATAAGATATGTCAAACCTGAATTACAATTTTTACCATGACTTTTGTGTTACCAGGATTCCGTTAGCACAAGGACGACGAGCATCAGCAAACCAAGCATCTTCTGCGCTTTAAGATCAGCTGATCCAGCTGCTATTATTAACGCAGGATCTGCCCAATCAGCATCCTTATCGTCGAGACATTCGAATTCGCAGCATCTCTCGCCGACTCGAAATCTCTTGCATTTCTGACAACAAATCAATTTGCCAATTTAATTGGTACCTTAACTTCCTCTGAGGCTGTTCGCTGTATTTAATGTATATATACACACATATATGACAGCCATATACTATCAGGTATACATATATGAAAACATATATTCATATAACAAGTATTTCTCACCGTGACCCAATTCTATTATAGGTTATGCCGCACTGCCATTTCACGGCCAAAAATAACGATTCGGGACTTCTCTATGATATTACACCTTTATGCAATGAAGTTAAGTGCCCTTATCAATATAATGCACCCCACCCTTAACCTTTGACCTTTCACTGTAAACTAATATTAGTTGACCAAGAGTCACGGAATCGATGACAGGCCTCTTGCTTTTTATTAAGTCAAATGTGATAACTTGCATGATTTTAATATTAGCAAAAGCTCTAAGTATTACTGTATATTTTATACGACTTGTATTTTTTTTTCTTGTTTCACGCCTAACCGTATAAATTAGAGCGAGTAGAATTTCCAATTACGGAAAATCCAATGACAGTCTGACAGCTGAGACGTAAGAAGAGAAGAATCTGCCTGAGAATCGTATTACAGAGAGTCTGTGTAATTGACGTGCAAATTATAGAGCGTGAAAATTGAATACAGCGAAGACAGCCGTCCTAGGCGAGAAAATCATGTTATCCAATTTTCTAATAGAATTGAAGTACATGTCGCTACATAGAAACGCGAGTCTAGAATTAAAATTAGTCTTTGCGAGCTATTAAATGATAATTTCATTGAAATCTCTGTACAGAGAAGATAAGGGATTTAATGAATATTTTTCTAATTTTTTTCCAGCTAAGGAAAGAGCTTGAAATTTTGTTTTAACTTCCTTATACAATTTATACGGACACGGAGAGAAAAGGACGATAAGAAAAATTGCATTTAATTTATTCGCGCACTTCACTTCTCCAGTGGCTCGATAAACAAAATGCTTTGACCCTGCGCTTAATTTATGTTAACATCATCGCCTGCATGTACATATGTACTTTTAGAACATACATAGAAAAATTGTATATACGAACACACCTGGTTAGCCTCCGGCATTTTGGAATCAGCCGTGCGCAATGGTCTATTTACTCAGTAAATTAAAAAAAAAGTCTCTAGAGAAAATTCAGACTGGCTTTAATATCAGCAGTGAACCTGGAGTTTAACCAAGTTGAAAAATATTTAATTTCCAACGAGGTTATCGCGTGTCGTTATATTTTTCTCTGGGGACGTTAAAAAGTATTATCGTCGTCAGGACTCGTCACGCACAGGAATTTTTTTTTTCTTTATCAAACAAATCTTGCAAGTTCTAGACCCGCGTGATTAAAAGTCGTGACTGAAGTGCGCAAAAAAAAAATATAGAGCACAGTAATTGAGTGACGACATGAATTTTTGAATTTTGAATTCTCATATTAATTTTTTTACTCACGTATGGCGGTGTACAATAAATTGATTGACACCACATTGGCTCGGAATGGTAGCAAACGCAGAGGCTGCAGACTGCAGGTCCTGGTACATATAAGAGGCCGTGTCTGACAGTGCCGCCTTGAAAGTCTGTGCAATTTTCTTCGAGTGCATCTGAAAGTGTAATTAATTAATTAATATGAGAAAAAGATGAAGATCATTAAAAGATAATTTTATTAGAGATAAGAAATTATCAATCTTTTTTTTTTAAGTTTGTACAAACTGTACCTATTGTTGGCATGATCGCTAAAAGTGTGACCAGGGACAAGATCTGTCCCAGCATCTTCCCCACGTGGATGCTGCGAATTCTCTTCATGACCTCCTAGATTGAGTAAGACGTAGAAGGATAGTGAAAAAAAATTTTTTTAGGTCCTTGTCAACTGGTCCAGCTGATCCAGTTAATCCAGCAGCCTCCTCGCACGGACTGGCGGCAGGAACATGTTCCCTGGTATCAAGACAGTCATGCTATATCTGTCATTGTTATCAATTGGATTCTGCGTGGGTAATCTCTGATTACTGCTAAGTGATCTCAACGTGATCTTGTATCTTATCATGATGCTGATTCTTTGTACCAGTAGTTTATATCGGTGAATTCAGTACACGGAATGATTAGAGGATTGAATTTTCAAAAATTTCAATAAGTCTTGCACGATGCTGCTGAGCTTTTATGAGCTTGCACGTGTCAGAATGAAATTTTGGAAGAGGCAAAAAAAAATGGTAAATGGTGAAAGCGATTTTTATTTTCTTTTTGCATTACAAAATTTCTTTGTACCTTTGAACAGCATGTCGCTTTTTTATTTCATACGTGACACGTCACTCTGTTTACATGATCTTGATCAAGCTCTTGATTTAGTTTTAAGCAGCTGAGACGATTTTTATTGGATCTTTTTTTTTATTCTATTGGTCCTTTGATTGTTCAATTTTGTTTTCTTTTAACTGGTCCTAGGCATTCGTCCCGTCAGACTTTACCAACTGTATGATTCCTGGCTGCACGCGACGCTGTACTGATTGTGACTACAGTCTGTCGCAGTGAGCTGCTCTGAGGTTTGCGGGTCGATCGAACAGGGTTTTCCACCTTGCGTCACTTCACCACCTCGAACCACCCTTGTCCAAGGGTGGCGCACAGCAACCCCCTGGCTGGTTGAAAGTTGGAATAAAAGCGCACTGCCACCCCTGCGTCATTTTCAAATTTTTACATACGGTATACGTTGGCTGGTGATATACCTCCCCTATTTTATTGGTATTTTATCAAATGCAAATTTTCATTTCAATATGTGTAGTAGAGGAGATAAAATTTGGTAGAAAATTTGGCTTTGATGATTTGGTAGGAAATTTGACTAATGAAAATTTTTTGGAATTTTTTATATATTACTATTGGTACTGTGGAGCGTTACTGGACGTGACCCTGAAATTTGATATGTTTAAAGAGTTTGGAACCTTCTGTGGAATTGATCTGCCTGCAGTTAGGAGGGCTGCACTATTGTCATGGTGACAAAGTGGCAGTGTTATTTATACCAACAAGAACAGGCGAAACTGTCAGGTCTGGTAATAATTTTAGAGTCTTATGGGGATTTGGATTAGACGGGGTTACAGAGGATGGCGGATTCGATTCTGAGCAGATCAATTCACAATGCACGTGACAAGGCAAGTTTTTTTGTTGAATATGGATAGAGAAGAATTAAAGGCATTTTCACGTTTATTGAATCGGCATTGGCAAGATTGCGGAAAGGGAAATGAGCCAATTGGCACTCGGCTATTATTTAATTGGCCGTGATCGCGTAATGATTTTTCTATTGATTTTTAATTAGGAGGAAAAACGTGAGCAGGAACGGAGAAGACATCTACTTTATCTTATCGTGGATTTTTTGAAGGAGCAAAGGTATATTTTTTTTTCTTCATTTATTTTTGTTTGTCGAATTTTGTAATGATTTCGATGCACAGTGTCGGAGTTTCTTAATTATTTATTTTTGATGATTATTTATTTCTTTTTACGAATAAAAAAGTCTGAGTTTCCTAATTATTTATTTTTGACAATTATTTATTCCTTTTTACGAATAAGAAAAAGTCAGAGTTTCTTAATTATTATTAATTTTTCATGATTATTTATTTCTTTTTACGAGTAAATAAGGAATCATTGAAACTGACACTTGCGACTCGTATTTGCTAGGTGTGTAAATATATATTTGTTTCAGATTTACCGAGTGCGCCGATGCGCTTGCAAAAGAGGCTCATCTCTCTAAAGATGTTAAGCTTTGCGACAATATAGATCTAGATATCGTTCTCTTGGAGTACAGCGATTATTATTACGCAAAATATCAGAGATATCCAAAAATTTGCAAAAAAGTCGAATCCACCGTGGAGAGTAACTTTGTACAGAATCAGTGAGTATTCAAAATTCATTAAAATATTTTTCATTATACTACAATCCGCATTTATCGATTCTCAGCCCGAAGAAGGAAAGGACGATCAAAACTTCAGGAAGGCCGGACGCGCAATTGAGCGATGACAAAATTGGAAAATCAAAATCATCGACAAGTGAAAATAATACCGGCAGCGAGATGGAGCCTATTTTGGCACCGATCGTTACTCCAATTTTTCAAAGATCCAAAAACCAGCTGGACGACGTAAGACTGGGAAATAATGTAGAATCTTTGGAGAACGAACGAATCCTTAAGCCTCTTCAGGGTCTCTACGAAAGCGGCACGGAATGGCGAGAAATAGCTGAGATGATTGCAAAAGTAATAAATACATTTAATCTCTACCCTAAATTCGCGTTTAACCTGCAGGAAATCTCAACGAGTCCCTTGTTTCTCTTAGGAAATTGTACAAACAAATTTAAACGTAAAATGGGAAGACATATACGGCCTTGAAGAGTGCAAAGAAACATTGAAGCAGGCAACGGTCTTTCCCATAAAATATCCAGAAATATTCAGCGGCAAGTTTTCTCCCTGGCAAGGAATACTTCTGTATGGACCATCAGGAACAGGTACAGCCTCCAAATAAAATGATCAATTACAAGCCCATCACCCTCTACAATGAAAAGTATCAGATAATTAAAAATAATAATTAGGAAAAACAATGCTGGCCAAAGCTGTGGCCACCGAATGTAACATGACATTCTTCAACATAACCTCAAGTTCCATAGTGAGTAAATGGAGAGGAGATTCAGAAAAATACGTAAGGGTAAGTAAAAGGGTCAAGTCTCACTTAGAGGCGACAGCTGCCAAGGCACTCGGCTTTGTTCTAATCTGACTAGAATAATTGATTAATTAATAAAAATATAATTTCCAGGTACTCTGTGACTTGGCCAAGTACCATGCACCCTCAGTCATATTTGTCGATGAGATTGATTGGACGGTGACGAAGAACAATGGAAGCTCCTCGACTTTGTCAGAACCAGCCAGGAGGTTCAGGGCTGAACTTCTGGCGCGACTTGATGGTTTACTTTCAAATGAGAAATCGCGCATTCTTTTTCTAGCTGCGACAAACATGCCGTGGGATTTGGATGTAGCTTTGTTGAGGCGTTTGGAAAAAAGAATTCTTGTCAACGTACCAGACTCGAATATACGTCAGGCAATTTTTGAGCATTACGTATCTGAAGCTGTTCGAGCCCAGGATCAATTTAGTCAGTTGATCATCCGTACCGATGGATATTCTTGCGCCGATTTGAAACTTCTGTGCAAGGAAGCATGGATGAGACAGGTTAAAAGACTTTTTTATGAACTTGAAAATAATCCATCCTTTTCTGTGGATCTAAAGTCAAAACAAACAGACACTATAAATTCGATGAAATATTTAATGGATGCGCTGGCAATTGTGAAACCTATTGCGAAGGACGTTGTAGAGAAATACGAGGCATGGAATAAGGTTCAGACAAAGGTTAACCTTAAAAAAAAATTTGAGAATTATGACTGATATTGCACTTCATTTGGTTTGAGTTTTGGGTTTTCTCACTGGTCATGAAATTTATGAACCATAAATTTTTAAACTTTGAAGTTAAAAATAAATAGGTATTTATAGAGCTATAAGAAATATTATTACTTTCTGGCTGCAATTACTGCAAAGACTCAATAAATTTTCTTTATTTCTCCCTTATCATACAATCCAAGTAAAAAGACAATGCAATCAACTGTAAATTGTTTCGATTGCACTTGTAATAGCCCTATAGTGTATTATATATGTCGGACATGAAAACTGACAATATATTCAGCATTGGTACGCTGAACAGAAATAGCGAAAGGATCTGTAGGATGAAAAGTAAAGGCAACGAGTCTTCTTGCCACCACAGGAGTAGTTCTGCCCAGCATTCCAGCATACATACGAAACTTTAGTAATCCAGAATCCCTGGCGTAGAATCTAAACAGAAGAGCAAAGACAAAAGCTCCATTAGAACAATAGCTTACCAACAAATTGTACCATATTTCAAAATCATACCTAATAGGATGCTCGCCGCAAGCCTTTGGCCTTTCCATCATTGACACCCATTTGTCATCGTAGCAAAACAATGATAAATCCAAATAAGGGGAGCTCGAATAAGACTGTGCACATATTGGCAATTGTGCTAGCAATCTTTTAGTTGCTTCCGTAAGACCACCGTAACGAGCACTGACTATTGTCTGTTTAAATCTCTGTTGCATCAATCTGAAGCAATAATTAATATTACTTAATATATTCATTTATAACGGATATTAATAAAAAATAAAGTAAGTAACAGCGAGGCACACCTAGCGTAAATGTTGTTTGACGGGGAACACATGTATTGGCAGTCCGTGCTCATGCGAGCATTGCGAAAAA
>JARPRH010000021.1:14050-36763 GCA_031763665.1 Calameuta haemorrhoidalis | reverse complement strand
GGTTAATGGCTCGTTAATGCAGACCCTGTGTGCCCAGGTACGAATAAAGCTTAGCTTTCGTGCAAACAGCTTCCGCCTGGCTGCGTCTCAAGAGAGGCGCTGGCTTTCGCAGTCTCTCTCGCGCCATACATCTATATGTCTATCTCCCCTCTTCGTCTCTCTCCAATCCTTTCCAGCATCAACTTTGACCCCGTCTCGGCAGCCTCGTCCCTCTCCTCGCTAACTTTATCCAAACCTTCGATCTCTCGCCGCAATACTCGCTCAAGACAAACAATCAATTAGTACTTGACCACTGTCTATTAAGGCTGGTTTTCACCGTTGGTTCACCATTTCGCGCAGGTCAAAGTCCACCGGAGGCCTCTGGAAACGATCGTCTTTATTTGCCAGAGCAATTCAACCGAAATGTTCCTTCTTCAAGTCAAATGGACAATAGTCAGTACAAGTCCTAAAGCAGCATTTTCAAATCTGGAATCGTCCCGGCACGTTTCTCCTCGGTGTAAAGTTTCCTTAATGCGGATATTCAATGTCGATCGAAAATTCGAGCGTCTGACTACTTTCGGGGCTTCGCTGGACACCGAGCCTAGAAAGGGGCAGGCGCAGACTTTGATAATGGGAATAATTTATTGGTCAGCGCCGAACCTATTCGGGCTGCTTTCCAAGAGAGTATATGTGTTCATGTGTGTGCGCCTTTATTGTCCAACCAAACGTACGTAGGTCTGGGGTGGTCGTGTCTCTGTGCACAGACACGACGCTAGGACGTTACGACATCTACGTGTAACGTAAGCGGATGTTCTCTAAGCCATAAGCCACATCGGGCACAAGCACAATTATTGTTATTAGCGTGTATATTCCATTCAGACGTTTAAGCCACCGACTTCCCGCTTATTATCCTATTCAGCTCGTAATAAGAAGCGACTACAATTCTGGCTCGGCTTGTCGTACGAGACGTCTTACGATGTCTTCTTGCGGCCAACGAGCTTGCAGAGTCGCGAGGCGACTGGCAAGAACCTGAAGCCAAGAGACACGGAGTCTCCTCCTTTAGCTTGCGCGCTGCATCTTCCGGAGACGTCGGTCCACGTGAACTCTCGTCCAGTGCCACCTGCCAAAAAAATCCCGAAATTTCCAAAATTTTTTCAAAATTTTTCCAAAACTGTGGAAACCTCGTTGCACAGCGAGGATGAGGTAACGTGCGATCCTTACCTAACCTAACCTCAAATCTGCTAAAGCGCCGTGTGCGCGTATAGGTGCGCGCATGCGCACTCGTATCTCTTTCGTTAATTTATCGTCGGCCATCGCGTTCTAATGCTAGTTCGCATTATTGGCCCGTATCACGCATTAGATACCCTCGTGGATCACACATGTACACTCGCTTGTATCCTACACACGTGTGATAACACGCGTCTCCTCCCAACAGTCCTGCCACTGGAATAAAGTTATGCTCGATACTGGCTCGTATCGTAATACTGGCTGTTTCTACTGGCATTTGTCAAGCAGATCTGCATAATAATAATAACTTTCGAATGCATCGGGAGTCTATTTGAGATCGATTGTTCGACGCAAATTGCGTCTCCAGAGTTACCGATGCGACTGAAAAATCGAGATGCGTGTACAATATTTTAAAGGATTAATATAATATTTTGTATAATTTAATATATTTTATATATTTTAATAATAATTTTAAAGGATTAAAATTTTTATTCTCAAATTCTCATGAAAATCTTTTCTTTGTTACAGGTCGAAGACGGCGTTGACGATCAAATTGTTCGTCGCGTTAATCTGGTGCGCGTTTACGACCGCGGAGGCGACGTCGTCCGACGCCACCAGCGTCTCGTTTCAACCGTCGACTGGCAGGCCTGCCACTACCACAGAAATGGTCTACCAGAGATTCGCGATCGAGCCAATGGATCAGACCGCCGTTATCGGCAGCAGGGTCACTCTGCCGTGTCGGGTCCTTGATCAGAAAGGGCCCATCCAATGGACCAAGGATGATTTTGGACTTGGGGCTGTGAGGAACCTCACGGGCTACGAGAGATACGCCATGATTGGCAGCGACGAGGAAGGTCAGTTCATTGGCTGTATTGGTAATAGAGAGAGACAAGACTGTAAGCTACGGGCTACAGCCTATAGCGTACAGTCAAGTAAGACTGACTGCGTGAGTCAAGTCTTTGAGGCTTTTCAGCGCGCCCTAGAGAATTTTGCAAATTTTGGTAGGAAAAGAAGGACAATGACGGCGCCGTCGAAGGCGTCGCCGTCGCGACGCTCCTTGAAAAATATTAGAGAATAGTATTCGCGCGAAGTGTCCATCTCTAGATTGATCAATATATAATCGTCCGCACCTTTCTCGAGCCCATTGAGAATTTTCGTTCGGTCTGGTCCAGATTCGTCTCCATCTTGAATCATCCTGTCGTCCTTGACAACAACGTCCTCAAAAAAAATCGATCGATTCAGCAATCTCGTGCCTTTATTTTATTTATTTAACACACATTCACAGGCGTTAGTGCAAATACGCGTGAACGAATAAGAAAAAATCAAATTGGCACAATGCTAAAATTGGCATCGTACCCTTCCACGTGTCTTGCGCGATACATTCTGCAAATACCAAATCTTTATTCAGCCGTTTTTAGATCGATAATTCCCACTGGAATTACATTCGAAAGCGAAAGTATTGAATTTCGAGCGAAATGCACAGTCGACTGCACTGCCGGACTATTGCTAATCTGTAATCAGTAATTACTAGCAGCACAGCAAATGTCAGGAAAATTAGAAAAAAAAAAACTAAACGAATCGATCGAGAAGCTCTCGCAGATCCAATATAGATTCTTTAAATAAATCCACTCAGCCTCAATACCCTTTTGACAATTCCCGAGGAATTGTCAAACAAGTATCTAACGAGCTTTCGGCAGTCGCTACAAGGGACACGTCCACGCAGCCTGATGCACTTAGCAGACTTCGAACATTGGATAAGCAAAACTACTAGTTCAAACTAACGTTAGAATTTGGACAGCGTGACGAATTTTAGTGCCGTTCGGTTGGCAGGAAGCTGCTTCCTATTTACGGCACCCGAGTATCCCGTATGATTCGCGATTGCAAGACAATTTTCAGGTGCACGTGCTGAGAGCATGCAGGTGCATTCGAAGTAGACAGCCTGTAGGGAATGTACATTGAAACGTGACAGTAGTGGAATCCTCGAATGCAAACAGCAATGGACCAAAATGTGCAGCATAGTTTGTATCAACTGCTCTACATAAAATATACGTAAATATGTAGTTCTAGAGGGGGGGAGAGGCGGGGGGGCAGCGTAAATACTTGAGAAGGAGATGCTGCCGTTAGTATCGTCGGTGGTTCGGCGGGAGCCGACAGAGGCGCCGGAATTGCGGACTCGAAGGGTTCTAAAATGACGTCACTCCTGGAATTGCAGCAAGTTTAAATTAGTTCTGAAACATTTGGTGCACGCTCCAGTGGTTAATGGTTCTGCCATAGATCAATAGGTGGAAACCGCCATCGGGATGTTCGCCAGTTGCAATTCCAAGCCTAGAGAGAACGATTCTGTCCACGGCTGCAGTTACGAACGCATCAGAAGTCCAACGGAAACTGCTTTTCTCACCTGTCCAATTATTATATAGATACATCATTGCTGCCATACAGATACATGAATATGGAATTGCCGCATCGTATTCATCTATATGTAGATGGTCCAGTGCGTCATACGCACGAAGCGAATCTGGAGTTGCGGGAAAAATTCTTTCGCTGTCTAATTTGCCTTCCATCCCACCACGAATATATGTAATACTCGCACCATCTCATGCACTATGCATACGCTAATAATCGCGAGCGGAATCGGCCATTTGCAATTCAATGCAATTCCAGACCAGCACTGGATAGATCGATTCTCTTTATTGATCCAGAGTGACAAAAAAATGACAATCCGGCCAAATAATCGAAAATTCCGAGAACACTATTGCCCGAGAACACTATGAAATTCTCTTGCGAATTTATTCTTCGTTAGTTCAGTTTTTCAAAATTCTCCCTTAATTACCTCCCGGTACGCGATTCTCAATTAGATATCTCATCCACATCGTGTGCTAATGGTACGTGTGTGTATGCACATATGTATTCGGGCAAATAGTTAGCTACTACTTTCCAGTTGCAATTACGACAGTTGTTACTGGAGAGCAACTATATTGTGCAGAAGCCATCCTTGTGCGGCAAGTGGTGCAATATCATTGCCAATAGAGCGAACGTATCTCATACACATCCCATACGGGTGCATCTCATGTGGGTACACGTACAGCTTCCTGGTGGAGGATTCGGACGACGCGGCTCTCTGCGATTTCTCTGATTTGCAAGACGTCAGGTCGCTCGACGACTTAGGTTTTGAAATTGGCACAAGTGCGTCTACTTGCCGATATTGAGGCTGACTGTACTCGACGTCTCCCGGACATCAAGGTTTCACTTCAGGAATCCAATCGTTTCGATTTCTAGCAAATGGACCAGATCTGCCTAGGCTATTCAGTTCGTTACCTTAAGGTCAAAGCATCGACGCGGGGGGGATGCGGCATTGGTCTACGTATGTGTATACAGAGTAGATGCATGTGTTATCTATGTACAGATACACGCCACACATGCGCGCGCGAATAGATACGGAAGCAGAGTGGCTTTTTGGAAATGCCGATGACCGCAATTTTTCCTCAAATGTAACCATTTTCTCTCTCTCTCTTTGCTATATGTGTCCTTCTTGTTCCGCCATTTGTATTTCCCTTTTTTATTTTTTTTCCCCCTTTTCTCTACTCCCTTTGACTTCTTCTGCCTCGTTGGCCCAGATACTGACTGCGACTCCATTCTGCAACCTTTCGCTCAATGGGAACGCGCGACGCTCTCTCCGCCGTTTTTCTTCGCACACTCGGGGAGCCTGGAATTGCAATGTATAGTCCGACCCTAAAATATTTCAAGCATGCGTCAGTGCGCACGATTGTACGCAGAATTTATCGAATTTGATGAACTTCCAGGCTCGCGGAGATCGTTCTCAAAATTGCTTTGACTCGTGAGAATTCTTCTTCAAAGCACTGTAGCATCTTTGTCATGTCGATTGTAGCGATCTGGCTTAGCCGTAGGTGTATAATGTGGATACTATCAATATTGATAACGGAATATAGTAAAAAATACATTTCTTATCATTTTTTTCTGCCATGGATAATCAGACAGTTTCGGCGTACCGAGTTGCCCGGCAGAGAAGAGTAGAAAGAGTGATTGGTCAATCCAAAAGTTCAATGTCTTTTTTTTTTGAAAATTCTCAGTGAAATCATTCAGTGAAATCCTTAGCAAATGACAGTTTTCCATGAAATAAGGTAAATACATGCTAAAATATAAAAATATATATTTCAGTGCAAAATTATGCACAAGGATAGTTCTTAAGAAAAATTGTATGCAAAGCCACGCGTCCCTTGTTAGGAACTTCATTCTTCTCTGAACCACATTTGCATCCGAGCACAGAAAGATTTTTGTATATGAGTTTCTATGCAGCATAAAAAAAAATGAAAAAAAAAATTATTAGAGCTGACCGAGTTTCTTCCAGCAGAGTAATCGTTGCGAGAACAAATTTCTTCTCGGTCTCCATGAGCTGCCAGGATATATTACATAATCGAAGAAACGCATAATGAGGATTATGCAATTCCCATTGCACTAGAGATACAATGTGCCAAAATGGCCTCGATAAGCGAAATGCCTCTCATTGTACAATACGTTCTATAGAGAATTTCCCCGAGCCTGTCAATAACAGAAAATTCAAATTGAAATCCAACTTAAAGCATTCATTTTTTTTTTACTATAAACGAAAGACTGCGTGCAGCTGTATCTTCTGATTCTCCTTATACGTCCTTTGGCAGCCTCCCTTCCTAGATTCGATTTTGGCCAGTATGGCCAACATCGGCACCATTAGTGGCTTTAGTTGCTCTTCCAGCTTAGACGTCCCAGACCCTAATCCCTCGCGTGTTTCGAATTTCCCAAAGTTTCTCCGCTCCCACGAATCCTGCGTGAAACGGCCATTCTCGAAGACTAAAGCAGCCGAGAACTCCTAACGCAACGAACTCCTTTCCGGCATTAAACGCATTAATTATTTCAATCGGAAATCCGACCTAAGCTACCGACTCGAAACATGCACGTGTTACTATAGGAAAACGCACATAAATCAAAACAGCCCAAAATGAGGCTAAAGTAGTCAAAATCGAACTGCTCAGACATTGGAATACGAAAATAAAAATTCGCAATAAAAAAACGAGGATGATTCTAAGGAATCGCACGATTTGAGGAGACACGTGCCATTTTCTAGAAAAAAGACAAAAAAAGGGTCGCGCACATTCCGATGACTGCGATCGATTGCTCATTTAGTGAAAAACGCCTGATGGGGAACCTGTTTCCCCCTATGGTAGACAAAGGACATAAGATTCCCATTGGGAGGCGACCGCTTGGTATTTAAATAAATCCTTCTTTGTTCGAGGAACTTTGCCTCCTGTCGTTGTATTATTTCAAGAGGGAGAACAGGATGTCGAGACAAGAGAGACTACAGAAAAATGAGAGGCAGAACAATTTAAATAATGGCCCATAGCAGCCATCGGCGGAGAAACGTCGCTCCATTCTTGTTTGCGTCCTGTAAAACGTCACTAATGACACACGTGCGTATATCCATTCGCTTTCGATCATTTTTAAAAGTAAAAAGGGTCGAGTTAAAATTTTACAAAAATACGTAAAGACACGTCATTGATTGAATCGGAATAATGCAGAATCGCAAATTGGAGGGAGTGGAAGAGGAATAGGCCAATCGCCATTAAGTCCGAATCTCCCTTGCTCTATGCAATTTTGTATTTTACTTTGAAACGTTCCAGTTCCTCGTCGCAATCAAATAATTTCCCGTAATCATCTAATGTCTATTGGACAATACAGAGCATCGCCGCCACTCACGCAGGCATCCGTAATACTGTAAGCTGAACTAGAATTAGCGACAGACCGCAAATGCAATAACGAAGATCCCCTTAACGCGAATCGAATGGCAAATTACGGATAATAATATGAAGTAAAAGTTATAAAAATACAAATAAAAGAAACATTCTTGGGAAGCTACCGTGCGCCGACTTACTACGTGGTCTTTAAATCTTGTTATGGCTAATCTTTAATGTTGGCATCACTGCGTACTGAGGATGCGGAACACTTTGCTCCTGTTGACAGAATTACCAGGTCGCAAAGTGTCCCTGGAAGGAATCAGGAATACCGAGAGAGAGAGAGAGCGAGAGAGAGAGAGAGAGAGGGACAGAGGGGGAGAAAGAGAGGGGGACCTTCTACAGGAAAAGCACTCGGCGCGATTCGTTTAACTGGCGCTCGCCTCTCCTAATGGCCGATTTTGCGCAGATTAATAGACTATCGAAAGTAATTAACCAATGGTTGTGTGACACCCTGGAAAACTGGGACGACACCGTGGTTAATCCCGATTGTAGATGGCACCACCACTGCCAGCCGAGAACGATGCCTCCTCTCCCTCTCTTTCTTTTTTCTCTCTCTCCTCCTTCCCCGGTCACTTATCAAGAATAGATTATTCCTGCCAGAGACTTTTATTTGAAAACGCTGCTTTTTCTCGCCGACGCAGCGAGATGTTAATTACGAAGTCCACAAAAGACTCTAACAGCCTCCTGCCTTTATTTATTGGGTCTAAAAGAACAATTTAAAAACGATCCTTTTTCTTAATTTTTTCAGGCGACTTCTCCCTGCACATATATCCCGTGGAACTCGAGGACGACGGGAAGTACCAGTGTCAAGCGTCGCCCACGAACGACGGACAACCTGGTCTGCGGTCAAGATTCGCATGGCTCAGCGTCCTGGTGCCGCCTCAGAAACCGAAAATTACCCAGGGTGACTTCCTGGTGACAACCGAGGACCGAGAACTCGTAATGGAGTGCGTCAGCGTGGCAGGGAAACCGCCAGCCGAGGTAAATGCTCTTTTCAGTGACTCTAGACCAGAGTCTGATTATCAGACTCCGCACCCACTAGGCGACCCGTCCCCACGATGCTGATTAATTCATAAGATAAAACGGGGCCAGTCACGTGGCACCTAAGACACTGACTGCCGCCATACGACCAAGTGCATCACGGATGTCTTAGCCTCAGTCGGCGCATCCACCTCCTCGCCTGGTGCATTTCGTGCGGCGCACGCAGCTATACCTGTATCGTGAATTTCCACGTAGACCGGGGCTTCCCCTAAAATGGATTTTCTAAATGACGTAACGAGGCGTTACAGGGTAAGTATCCCCCGCCGTGTCCCTATACACAAGGGCGGTTTAAGCTCCCGACCACGGTGGATGCACGAATTAGGGACGGCACCCTTAAGGGAGCTTCGAGATGAGCTTTCCTCAAGTCCTTGGGGGTAGTTTCTCGAGAATTCTCTTGGAAATTGCTGGAAACGGCTTGAAAGTTCGCGACCACAGCTGCAGAAACGCTAAGGGCGGAACACAGCTTCCCACATCCCTCTCAGCCTCCCTCCCCCCTCTTCCCTCTTTCCTCACACGCTCATACGTACATACACTCCGACGTAGACATACGTGTGCAAAGAGGCCAAGAAAGACCCTAGTAGCGTCTTACTCTTCTTCATTTTCTCCAGGCTCCCCCGTCATCTCCTGCTCTCGTGCTTCGTCAAAAGCATCTTCTTTTTCTGCTACATTATTATTTTATTATTCAGTCTCTCTTACTTGGTCTGCTGTCTTAGGCCCCCCCCCCGTCCCGCCCCCCGTCGAAGCTCCTCTTTGATGCTTGCCACTCGCATCTCCACGGAGCACTCTGATAATTTCCAAATCCCTAACATTTAGTCCCACCCGTTATAAACCGTAAAGTGGGTGCGTGCTTTTTACTTCCCTTAACCCTTTTACTGGAACACCCGTAGTTTAACTTATTTTTAATGCCCTGTCAATTTGCGTCTATTGGCTAAGGGCTCAGCCTACTATCGAGTTAAACTGTCATCGGCGTGTGTGTAACCGCATGCTCTACGTAGGCTAATAAATAATGGATGAAGTACGGAAATTAGTGTAGCACGTAATTAGCACGGATTCCCTGGCACTATTGTTCTTGGCAATTTTACGCTAATGCAAGCTGCCCGTGTAACAAGGCAACTTGTACAGAGTATAATATATATAGTTTGAGAGTCTATATACATATATAGTATGTGGCGGGGATAACCTTATCGTTGCCATTGGCCGTTTATCCACGGGAACGCCTTTTATTTCTCTCGTTTGCCGACTCTGAAACCTGGAAACTAGCTGCTCCCTTAGACAATACGTATGGGTACCGTCAAGAGGCTGCGTCAGGTTAGGTTAGCTTAGGTTTGGTTAGGTCGGAGCAGAAAGTACATCCCACGTATGTGTACACCTATGTGTGCGTATATGGGAATGGATAACGATCCCCCAGGAGTCCGCGAAACGGCTGAAATTATCCAGGAATCCGTGCAACGTTATTGTCTTCCGCGAGGAACCGGCGGCTGCGGGGTGAAGGGGGGAAGGAGGGAGGCTCGCGCTACGTATATGTTATGTAACCTCAAATATATATCAGACCACGCATAAAGCTTTAGCGAGTTTGCGGAGATCCTTTTAGTATACAAACATTGTACTTTACACTTTACACCTTATACCTGTATATCGCAGCCATCTTCATCCAATGGCGCTCTCAACGTTCTTCCGCCTTTTTCTTTTTCTTTTTACCTCTTTTCTTCTTATCCTCTTATCTTCTTCCACTTGGCTTATCTTTCTTTGCTTATGGGAGCACGCGCCTATAGACACTTGGGTGACGTCTTCGAATAAGTACGGCTTGTCATTCGTAAGTGAAAAAAGTTTTCGAGTCAACGAACAATAAGAGGTGCAGAGAGGAGAGTAAGGGGGAGAGAGAATGAAGGGATATCTTATAGAGAGAGAGAATGAGAGAGAGAGAGTGTGTGAGAGAGAAGGTTACCTACCTAACCTGTAAGGGAGAAAGGGACACTGGACTATAGAGAACAGAAGAAAAAGTCAAAGACCTCCATTGAGAATCGCGTAAGTGTGTCTTTTACATGGAAACGCCATTAACCGACTTTTTTTTTAACGATTCTGGCAAAAATTACGCTAGTTTCCATTTAATTAGATCCTTTCGATTTTGCGTAATTCTACGCGTCACACGTGAATCGGTGCGTGACGAATTGTAGCTCATTGAAGGAAAAAAAGAAAAGTGAAAATGAGAGAGAAAGAGATAAAGGAAGAATACCAACAAACCAAATGTGGAAACAAAAGAAAAAGAGAGGAGGAATACGCTTAATTAAAGCGTCGACTCCGATAATTGAATTTCAAGCACGAAGAGAATAATTGCCATCGCCGCCTACGGCCGTTTCGACGACCGCATCGATTTCATTTCTCTTTTTATATTATTTTCATATCCACATTTACGATGGACACGCGTACGTGTCGACGCACCGCCGTTGCGTCCTTCAGTCTATTCCCGTTTAAACGTTTAATAAGTTCTTCTCTTTCTCTCTCTTTATCCATCCATCCATCCATCTCTGTCTCCTTATGGATCCCTGTAAATCCTTCCCGCCCCTCGATCCATGAGCGGATCTCACTTTGCGCCAGCAGGCAGCATCGCATAAGAAACATCAAAGAGCCAAGACTTTTCAACTGTGCACGCAGAACGGTAGGACGGAAGATAAGGACAGCTCGGCAGATAGGTAAAATATACCTAACCTAAAAGGTGACTTCGGGCTGAGAGGCAGCGGGAGGGTCGGCCGCGTCTTGTACCAACTTCCTGATCCTTCGGGATGAGCTAAATCGACCTTAGCCCCTCGCAATATTTCCTTGGAATTGGAAATCAATAATCATCCCTTCAAAGTTTTGCTACGATTGGAAACGCATGGAGATTTCGTGGTTTTTGTAATGGGATCTAAGTGGCCTCTGGTTGCTGAGCATCTTCAAAAATCTCACCCTCTAACTTTGGACAGACTTTATTTATTTTCACCATTGTTACTTCAAATTTTAATTTTCTTTGAAATAAAAAAATAACCATTTGTCACATTCGTCTCGTCCCGCTGCATAGGCGAATGCAAACGCGAACTGAAGTTGATACGAAGATTACGTGAGAATGCGTGGAGACTTTATAAATATAAAATTCCGATGCTCGCAATGGTTTCTACCTTTTTCCCATTTTTGGACCATATATTCGCTATTCAGTAATTTCTCAGGAACTTCAAAGGACCTTGCCGACAATTTGCAGTCGAATTGTTACGCCTTTATCAAGCGTCACGGTGCCACAGCACGTTTCGGCGTCGGACGTTAACGACTACAGCGGCATCGCTAGGTGGGTGGTGGGTTACATCATGGCTGGGACTGAGCAGCGTAGACGATCAGGCTGGCATCGATTACGACCTTTAGATGTTTCCTTTGTTCAGAGACGTGCTAAAATTCCAAGAACGATATTTAATTTAGAAAGGCGAATCGCTACTGGCGCAGCCTCGTGCTTTCTCCCTTTGGACTTTCTTCTCAACGATTCTTCCCTTTTTCACTTTTTCATCCATTCCTCTATTTTTATTTCTTCTCACTTGCAATGTAAAGCCACGCATTTCTAATTTCTCCCGTGACCTCTGACCCCTGCCTCTCTCACATTTTCCCTTCGTCCCGAATGTCTTAGGGACGGCGGAGGATCGTTGTCCTCCGGAAACATAATTGAATCGACCTTATTCTCCGCCGTCTATGCAAATCAAAATCGTAGTCACGCTTGGGACGTCAGGACGTCGGGACGCCACGACGCTAGCTCGTCGGTTTCTCCCTGCGTCACTCGGGGTCGTCGTCCTCTCGCCGAAAATTAATGAAATTTGTTTTCAGCCCTCTAAACCGCAGTTTTTAATTAAAATTATGCAAATCTACGATTAATCGAGCTTTCGCCAGAAAATATTCAGGGATCCTGCCGTCACGTCACCCGAAAGAAATGGCGGGTGTAAATCGCTGACCAATTTCTCAAAACAATAACGAAGAAACGATCTCGCGTTTCAACGTAAACCCTTTTTTTTTTCATCTTTTTTTATCCTAATATTTTTCCATCCAGCATCCCTAATACCTCCAGATGATTTCTCTGAATTATCGCTTGCCACTAAAGGAAATTCATGCACAGGTGGTACGTCTAACAAGCTATAAGATATTTTTGATAAAAATTCTACAAAGACCGACAACATTACTGAAACTAGGTCGATACAGAAATGGTACAGAGGCCAGACAAAAGGAGCAGACAGGATAAAAATTTTCTCCAGCAAACCGAAATAAGCCATTTATCTCCCGGATTGACCACCGAATGTATCCAAGAAAAGCATCCCCTAAATTCATCCAGAAATCAGCCAGAAACCAGCCCAACTCTCAGCCTCGCCTAATCCTGAGACAATGTTCTCGCAGCGCATAAGGCAGCTGCGCCTGGAGATTATTGCTCCGTTTCCAAGCACCGCAAGCACTGCTAACATTGGCGCGCCGATCCTACCGCCATTATCATTGCTGCCGATACTACCGATACTATTAACGTTACTAATGCTACTAATGCTAGTGATACCACCGCCGACACTACTTATGGCTTATGGTGCATCTGTCAGGCTGCCGACGAATCAATCGGACATACCGCTTCCTGGGCTTTGTCGTCGCGCTTATCAATGCCGCCATATTGATCTGCATAGGGTAAAACATTATCGCGATATACGCGTTCACCCTGTTTCTCCCCTATATTCGACAGGACGACCAACCGACACACCAGCATAGTCCTAGCTACTATTACTTCTAGTACTACTAATATTACTACTACTACTACTACTAGTATTACTACGACTAATACTAATACTGCTACTACTACTACTGCTACTACTACCACTACGACTACTACTACTACTACTACTATTACTACTACTACTACTACTACTACTACTAGTAGGACTACTATTACTACTAGGACTATACCCTCTGACCAGCCGCAGAGCCAGAGCATTGTTTTCCGTCGCTTCGACGTCCTCCGGCCCCTCTGACTTGGTGGATTCCCAGTCGGTGCCATTTCCATGATCCTTTTAAATATGGCGCTGAAAAGTGACCATGTGAATTGCGCATAATTGAATCGGCACACAAAACCGCGACTCGCCAGCCAAGTGGGGGATGAAATGAATGTTACTCCTCTGTCTACTCTTCCTTTTACTTTTCATTCTTCGGCGTCCGGTAGCCATTTTAATTCAATCAGAGATATATCGCCTCCCTTTTCCTTCTCTTTTTTGCGAAAGAACAACTGTCAACTTCACGCCTGTAGAAACTTTCTTTTCCTTTGTTTACAAACGGTTCGGCTCATCGAACTATAGAGAAGGATTTTTCTACTTGAATCCCCCATCCCGTGTGCCGTGCAATTTAAACTTTCTATAGTTGGCTACACTTTCTCGCGGATGCTTCTCAATTTTTTTTTCCCCTTTCTGTTAATTCTATCCGATCCTAGATTCACCAGACATTTTGCATTTACTCGCACTTTTCATTTAAATCCGAATACCTTTGGCCGCTCGACTCAGGATCAGATAAGATCAAAAAGGCTCTCAGTGCTTTAAATCTTCAAGCAACAGACTCGAAATAACAGGGCTGAACTTAAAATCACCAAAGCCAAGTGATAAGCAAAGTCGTGATCGACTTAATGTATTTCGGCTGAATTTGCCTTAAAAAAATTTTCCCACAGCTTCCACCGTTCTGTTGTACCCATGAATATACATATATCGTACACGTAACTTACCCATGTGCTCACTCTGCATCTATAGATATACAGCCTCTCGATCCTTAATCATTTCCATCGGGAGGCAGAATCCTCAAAGTAGAATTTTAATATTACCACCCTACTGCCTTACACAAAATTTAGTTGATCTCACTTTAATATGTTTACTGAGAAAAGGATAAAAATTCTATGCCGCGTTTCTATCGCACGATGACAGATTGGTGCGTCGAGCGATTTCTCGCTTGGGAATATCTTTATTGGATCGTTTTCGCCGATAAGAGCTCCATAGATATTATAGTATATACAGGCTGATGGACGTATCAATCTATATTTCAAAAGTGCTAAGAAATAAATATTGCGAGTAAGTCGAAACAGTCGTCAGGAGCTTTCATGGAGCTTTTTAAAGATAAAAAATACTAAAGAGGTAACAGCGAAGAAAGATAAGACATTTCACTTTTTGAGAGCGTCACAAGTACCGCGAAGGCGCAAACTACGTACTTGGGTTTACCTAACGTTTAAACCAACAAGCAGACGTACGTACTGCGCTTCAAGAAGTAGGTAGGTTAGATACATGTAGTCAGTGTTGCCCTACAGTTTAGTCGTACAAGGCAGAGCGAGGCAGCGCGAGGCAGCGCGAGGCAGCGCGAGGCAGCGCGAGGCAGCGCGAGGCAGCACGAGGCATAGTAAAATCTAGAAGCTGGAAATTAGAAACTAGAGACTGAAGTCCCACTGGCTGCACTGCTGCGCTACCCGGATATTCATTAAGTAAAACTGCAGTTGCGTAGCTACGTAGCAACGCACGCGTGCGCGCGCATCCGTAGACGTAAAACGTCAAGACGCGAATTGCTAGGAATAATTAGCTGCGGCAAAAGGTACGATTCCACTTTGCGTTTTACCTTCCGTGCACCAAAATGTCGACGTAAGAGTGAAGCTGCCAGAAGTCATTTTGATATGCGATACAAGTTGCCAGCTTGAAGGGTAACATCTGATACTATGAGAATGCAGGTGTACCACACCCTGAAAAATTCAAAAAAATTTTTTCATAGGCGTTCAAGTGGCCATCAGAAAATTACTCCAGCAATAAGTTTCACGCTGAAAATCAATTGAGCAAACCCATTTGCGATAACTCAGCTTTTGTTTCGGGAATCTTCGGCTAAGTTCGGCAGGTCACTCGGTTCAAGGAAGTGTTGACCCTTACATACGAGACACGCATGGCCGCGTCAGGCAAGTTTTAGATGGAAAATAAAAGAATTGGGAAAGACGTATGATTGAGAAAGCTGCTACTCGGATGGATGACTCGGTTAGAGGGACACTAAGGGACCTGGGATTGAGGAAATTACAGGGGTGGGTCTGTCCTACTCAATTAACGTTCGTGCCCTTATCGTCCATAGAGTTCGATTACCAATTTACTGTCAATCGACGGTCAGGGTCAAGGTCACTCCGTAAAAGTAAAAGGTCATCGAGGGATCCTATCTTAAGATTTCCGTTGAACCGTAGGTCGCTAGGTCTTCAGATTACTATAGTTAGTTCCTTCGGGAGAGAGAATTTACATTGTAAATTGACCCAGGAGATTTTTGCCGTTTTATCCCACGGGATCTCACGAGATAAAACGATGGAGAAGCGGGATGAAACTGCTGGACAAAAGTGATACCGCGACACGGCTAATTGATTATCAAAGACTGTCGCTCAGTCAATCTACCGTTGAATATTCTAATTATAACTTACCTTCAGCTCGAGATTATGATCGTAAGCTGTTGCTCTATCGAGCTGCGTTTAAATATAAATAAATTTACTTGCGTACCAAGTGCGGATTTTCAAAATGCTTTCCAATAAGAAAAAAAAAATTGAATTATCCAGAAACGAAGAATCAGCTAGATCTTGGTAAAATACGAAATTTCGTAAAAATACATTCCTTATCATTCTTATCAACTCTGATTATAACTTACCTTCGGCTGGAGATTATGATCGTAAGCCGTTGCTCTATCGAGCTGCGTTTAAATATAAATAAATTTACTTGCGTACCAAGTGAGGATTTTCAAAATGCTTTCCAATAAGAAAAAAAAAATCGAATTATCCAGAGACGAAGAGTCAGCTAGATCTTACTAAAACACGAAATTTCATAAAAGTACATTCCTTATCATTCTTATCAACACACTGAGTTCCGACTGCTCGAGAAACTGCAACCTGAACACAGCTGACTAATGCGAGGGGATGATGTTTCGATGCTGAGTGAAGATCTCATAAATATCCAGCGGGGATTCCCCGATAACATCAAAGGCAGCAAAGGCAAGGAATTCCGACTGGCTACGTGCAAGCGCAGGACACAGTGGAGACGAAGACAAGACATAGTCTGTGCAGGATGAACCTCCTTGATTACGAGGAGTGTCTAATGCAGGAGAGTAGGGTACACGCGAACCCGGTAATCGGATTAGGAGCGTCCAGTATCAGGGAGCGTTCCCAACCGGCGACGAAATGGATTCGCGACTAATAATTTCCCGTGGGATTCAGGGCTTTCGTTTGCTCATGAGAATGACGAGGATGCATCGCAAACAGTGGACCCGGTTTGCACCTCCAGTAGATCCACGTTGCTCCTAATCATCAGACTGATTCGACCCTAGATTTTCTGACCTTTTGACACTTGACCCAGCCGAACGTCGATCTATGGCTGCGCTGCATCCCGCATTTAACCCAGTGAGACGCCCTGCCGACGTGACCTCCCATCGACTGCGTCTTCGGCTTCCGGCCGTCGATTTTATCATTGTCACAGGATGCTTAACTCGATAACGTATATTCCGATAGTTCCGTACAGGTTAGGTGTGTCAGTAACTATAACGACCATAGTTCGAAGGAAACTGTGCGAGGTATAAGATAATAATTTATGGAGACACCCGTTAGTATTTCTCTGCTGGAACTTTCAAAGTCAAGGATCAATTCGCACGAAATACCTCAGGCAATCGGAGCAGGATCTTTTTTTAATGCTGAATAATAAATATTTATGAACTTGTTCCACTGGAAACCAGCTGCGTCCCTCCCGATCATCGAGAGGTCCAGCACTTGGGAAGCTGCCCGCTATGAGCTTGTTCGGCGCCACTAGAGACGTCGCTCGTGTCACGCGGGATCAATTCTTGCTGACGCGACGCTTTGTTAACTGTAGTATCGCTCGGACCAATTTACAGCAATGACTTATGCACTCGTTAAACGGAGCGTCGCCGCCGCGACGTGATTCGTGGACGCTCAATCATATCTCATATGAAATCATCTTATCGTCCCAGGAGTCGGAGTGCCGATGACCTTAGAACCCTGAACTCTATTTATTTTTTTTTGTAAATTTTTTGGAATATATTCCAGACTCAAGCTGCGCCAAAGATGCTAATTATCTTCTGAGACGTATTATAATTTGCAAAATGGCCAATAACAAGGATCTTTCTTTCGATTTTCAGATCACCTGGATCGATGGACTTGGCAATGTCCTCCACAAGGGAATCAAAACGACCACCGAAAAATTCGACGGTGGCCCATTGATCACCGTCAAGTCGGTCCTGACAGTAATGCCCCGCAAGGAACACGACAACACGACGTTCACGTGTCAAAGTCAAAACGCGGCCGATCGGACGCCGCAGAATGTCAAATTGCGAGTGGAGGTAAGATACACGGCGCTGTTAAATTATTATATATATTAATAATTAATCTACTTGTTTCTAGATCATCTAATTTTATATTAGATCAAATGAAGGGTCGTAAAGACAGAGAGTTCATTGAACTTCAATTTCTAGCACTTTACCACGTGCTCTGCTATGCATCATGGTAGAATAAAGACATCGGCTTTTAAAATACATCCATCTAGTTCAAAAGAGTCTGACAGAGTTACGTCGTTGTGTCGTTTAATCTCGTTAGTCTATGATTACTGATTAGCATCAATTATCACTGACGCAGGATACAGCTAGTTTCCCTTCTCGCGATCTAACCAGCCATTCCTGCCAATCTACATCCAATCAACCCGCTAGAAAGCAGAGCTACTAATTTTACATTAACCCAACCCGCGGGCGGCGCTTGTGTGCGAATATAGAATTTTCAAAGTTCATGGATCTTTCGATATCAACCACTTCATTGCCACTTCGTCGTATGTCGCTTCATCGTTTTTTAGTTTTCTGGATTCTGTTTTACATTCCGAGACGTTTCTACGTCCGCGATGATCTTATCTTTCTCGATGCTTAATCGTTACTTGAATTTTAATAGGACATCCGTGCCAAACGGAATCGCACCTACTACTCAGCCATGTCGATGGTTATCAAAGCTGGATTTTACCAAGTTCGTTTTTCAATGCTGATGAATTAATAAAAAAATTTTGAAAATTTTGAAAATACTCTTTGCATTAGAATTTCTTTTAGTGGCCAGCCCTCCTGGACCGATCCAATTGGCTTTGAAATATTCATACGTCACAGCACTTGATCTGTAAGAAATTATCTTAATCCATCGTAGCATTGAAATTCCGTACTAACCTAACCTAACTCAGTCACTTAAAATCTTACCACGGTATTACACAATTTTTTTGATAATACGAAATCACGGTGGAGTGTGTATAATAAATGTATAATAAATACTCTGTACACAACGCGACTCTTTTTTCTTGTTTGTCGTTAAATAATCATATATTTTTATTATTTTCTTTCTGTGTTACAGGTCCGGTACGCTCCAAAAGTTTCATTGAAAATTCGTTCGGGATTTTCAAAAAATGGAAGAATCGTCGAAGGCGCAGAACTGCGATTCAAATGCCGCGCGGAGGCTAACCCACCCGACATGGAATACAGGTGCGAGAAAAAGAAAGAAGGGGGGAGAGAGAGAGAGAGAGCGAAATATGCGTACATGTGGTTCGAGTCGTGTGTGCGCGAGACACGCAACCAGACTAAATAGGAATGATACGATCGAAGTAAGACGCCCTGAGAGTTTCGGGCGTTGCGACGCGAAACACGCGAACTAACGTTTAGCCCGGTGAAGGAAAAATCGATTCGTTCCTGCGTGGATGAAATAAACAAAAGGGAAAGAAGGACGAAAATACAATAAAATGAGCTGAAAAGGGGAACCACGTGAGGTCGGGCTCTTACGGAAAGGCCACGTCGATATCATTCAAAACGGAAACCGTCGACATTTCCGGTTCTTTGGGTATAATGAATTTTCACCGATGCACGTTGAAGCCTCTTTGAGGACCCTCCTTGTTCTTCTTTCCTAGCCTTAGTCTTTTTTTTTTCCACCGTAAATCTATTAACCGCGTATCGCTTTAAGCCGCTAGCCAAGCTGCTACAAAGTTGCGTGGTGTCCGCACAGACGCACAGACGCGCAGACGCACACGCGCGCACAGACGCACACGCACTCCCTGTCTCCGCATCGTCCGTTCTCTCTCTTGCGACGCAATTCGCCACGAAACTGAGAATATCGCATAAAGTACAAAAAAACCTCGTGACTCGCTCGAGGATCCTCTCGATGTCTTCTTGTTTCCCGGTGGCGCCGGAAGAGCCTCACTTGCTGTATTTGACCGTCCAATTGTATCGGAGCCTGATTGTTTGCACTGGCAAAGCGTCCCTGTCGCTTCCATAGCCATTCCCTTCCATTACCTTATTCTCACTATTCGACGTTTTTATTCCTTTACTTAAAACAAATACACGCTCAACGCTCGCATCTATCGGAATGATTTAAAAATGTTAAAATTCATATTTCACGAAGGTGGTACATCAATGAGAAGAAGGTGATTGGCGACTACACGACAGAAATGATTATTCACAACGCAACCCGGGAACTTCACGACGCCATTGTCAAGTGCGAAGTGCACAATGACGTCGGCAAGAGCGAAGAAACGGAAACCCTGGACATCACCTGTAAGTAATGCTCCACTTGTGCAGGAAGCGTCCATTAGAATATCCCCTCGCTCCGCAGAGTCTAAAGACAGACAAAGTTCAGTATTCGTACAGAGACATTCTTTCCCTCTTGACTAAATAAAATAAGAATTACCAATCTTCGTTGTAATAATTAATTTCAGTACCAAGGGACATTGTTATTTAGAAAAATTTATCATATCTCTCTTTAACGTACGATTGCTCCCTGATAAGGGACTTTCCGATCTTCATTAATCTTTTGACATTATTCAAAGACGGACCGCAATTTCGCCACCCGCCAGTCTCCGTCGAGACGCACTACGGCGCGACGGAGATTCTACAGTGCGACGCCGATGGAAACCCGACGCCAGAGATCTTCTGGATCCACGAGGAGTCGGGCAGGATGGTGGCGACCAGTCCGAACATAAGTGTCCTCGTCAGTCCGGAAACGGCCGGTCGTTACTATTGCAAGGCCAGCGTGCCTGGATTTCCGGAATTGACCGGATACGCAAACATCTACATCCGGGCGGCGCCGAGTATCGTATCCCAGAGGACTCAGTACGTGCCCGACGAAGGAGTCGTCAAGGTAAATATCGATACTGGCACGCGCGCCATTACGATAACGATTTACGAGACATCTGGGATCGTCCTTAGTTGACAGTTACCTACTACTCGCACTTAGCCGTAAAGTACAGTAACGCTAACTCTGGGTTATTGTCTTGCCCTGCGCGGTAGTCTATTCAGGATGCGGCTTTATGCTAAAAACAACTGCAACAGCGGACAGAGATCAACGTACCCACTCGACGACGATACCAAACTGCCCACGCACAGGGAAAGGAATGTCAAAGTGAAATAACGAATACGCGCTCCTCGTTCACGCCTGTTTCCCGTGGTCCTTTGCTATGCCAAACATTATATCAAACGCATCGACACGAAATACAGTCGCGCGTTTACAAACTAGTTTCCTGAGTTATTTCAAACTATAAAAGTTAACCTCTCAAAGTTCTTACTCCTAACAGTTATAACCGTCGAAGATTTATCCTCGACGATATTCCATATTAGAGACCACGACTTCGGATTCACTGTTATTGCCTTACGGGACTCCGTTTTCATCTCAAGACACATTGCTTCCCTTCTGGCTCTGCATTCAAGGCGGTCGCCGCTATTACTTTTCCGTATTCTTAATGAACGCCACGGTAAACTGCGATTTCTCGTCATATACTTCCCAGAGCGTGGATAACTTCGGTGCTTGAGGAATCCGAAAGATTGTTTGAACTTTGCTTCATTGTTTTAACCTCCACGAATTTTCTTTTTATCCTCTCATGGTTGACGCTCGACTTTTAGGTGGAGTGCACAGCAATATCCGTGCCGAAAGCCGATTCCGTGGTTTGGAGTTTTGCCGGGCGAGAGCTCAATTTCTCGACAAACAATACACCCTTCTACGTGCAGGAGGAATACAACCCCGAGGGTGTAGTCAGTACCGTCACCCTCCTGGAGCCCGTGTCCACGTACTTCGGTGATTACAATTGCACAGTCACTAACAGCTTTGGTACGGACTCAGTGGTTATCAAGCTGACAACACATGGTGAGTTGAAATTAAAAATTTCAAAAATCCTACATACGTCGTAATCAGTTAAGATATTCTTGATATCCGTGAAAAGATCAATTGGTGAACTGCGTATAGACAGCAGAATCCACTTGGAATCTGTGAGAAGGATGAAAGCTGTCAAATCAGTAGTAAGAAAAATCAATAGGAATTTAGAGCAGAGATCGAGACTAGGGATGCCTTTGGCAAATCGAAGATCAGCTTTGAATCTTATGGCAAAGCTCCTGAAGCATCTGCGTCTACACGGATACGTTTAGTCCCTGATAAAATTGTGTATTAAAAAAGTTTTCGATTCCCTTTTTCTATCTCGACTTACCTACGACCCTATGACCATCCATGCGCATCCTAAGCTATCTGTGTAGATATCCTCTGCCTGAGTCCTGCAATGCTTTTGCTGTGATCCATAACCCCCTTGTACATACATGGGCTTATATATTTCTAGATCCTATGATCTACGTGTAATCTGGATACACGCTAGTAAGATTTTCAATTTTTATTGGGCAAGGAGAGGGGGGCTGCTATCTGGATAATCCAATAGTAATTTTTGATTGGACTCCTGGTATATTTTATCTGTAACAGCCTATACGTAAAGCAACAACCAGAACTGCCATCCCTACCTCTTCGCATTGATCTCGCGCGAATGAGAAAACAGCCTCCGTCACGTAGTTAATATCCGATGTGGCCGAGAAAACGAGTACCAAATACGTCCAGTCGTGCGTGGCGTGATTACTCCCTGAAAACACTCCTCCGGGACACTTCGGGCCTGGAGTCCCTACTGGAACGAGGACTATCCTTGTTTCCTCTTTTTTACCCCAGTTCCATTCCAAGATTTTCCGACTGGTTCTATCCTAGGGCAATAAAACGAATCCACTTGACCAGAAAGGTAGCAACTTCAGCTACTCGAAGTCTAAGAACCCGTTGCTCTGGGTCCAGAGTGATGTAGCACTCTAGCGGCGCGATACTGTACTAACTCGACTCTCGAGTCAGAGAGTTTAACTGCTCATATAAAATAGCGAGTAGCACTATACTATACTGACCATCTTCCGTTGAGAAAACAACGATACTTAACCAGCCGTGACGTTTAGCGTTGATTCCAGTCGATTGGCAACTTATTCTTATCATCGTGGGTCTGGTCGTCTGCGTCTTACTCATTGGAGTTATAGTCATACTCATACTTCACTGTCGCGACCGAATTAAGCAGCCAAGAGCAAGATCGGCCCCCGCGCACGAGAACGAGATGCGTAAGTTATTTTTGGACGATAAAATTCTAAAGAAAAATCAATGCGAATGAGTTTGTCATTTTACTGATATCTTATCACTTGCAGAGGAAACTGATTCAAACGGAGATCGGTATCGCGAGAGTGATAGGAGCAGCAATTTATCCGACGTTAAGGCTGACATCCGTGCGGGCTCCAGTGTCAGCAATGCGGAAAGCGTCACGGCCCTGGACAGCGAGGGCGAAGGAAGCACCAGGGG
>JARPRH010000020.1:408057-463162 GCA_031763665.1 Calameuta haemorrhoidalis | reverse complement strand
CCGGCTGCGACATCGCTTCCACTTTCAGGGGGACTTAATTACATGTCGGTCCGTAAGGTAATGACCCCTCAAAGTGGGACTGATGTTACCTAACTATATATTAATTATTTATGTCCTCGCGAAAAAAAATGGTAACTTAGTGAAAATAACATCTATTTACTAGGAGTTTAATATTATAATTGTATCATAATTCTCCCATAAAATTTGAATTTGTGATTGGCTGATTAATTAATTATATCTGTTCAAAATCATAATTCAATTTGTTTGAATGTATAATAGGGACCTGCTGATGATCGGCTGAAGTCACTAGGCTCTAAAAGTCACCGTAGACTTTACTTTCATTTTTTTTCCCATCACGTCACGCACACTAAAGGGGTTAATTTTGAAGATTGGATGCCTATGAAAGACAAATTATGACTTCGTGAGCGCTGTGTCACGGGATAATAAAAAAGTCGTTATGAAAGATTTTTAAGAAATTTACGAAAAAAATCTTGGCTTAATTTTCTACCATTCTAGACATCGCTGTGAAAGGCCCAAAGGTCTGATATGAAATTTGCAAGAGAAAGTTATTTCTCAATTATTATATTCTTTTCTCAATTACACCACCATGGTAGGTAAAGGCAAATGAGTAAAAATCAGGTTTCTGAAAACGGCAGTAACTTTACAGAACGGTGCACTATGTGTAGTATTATGTTTTTTCAAAATTTATAAATGACTATTTAATTATTTCAGACTGATATAAATTTCATAAACAGTCAGTGGAACTTTGATTTTGGTAAAATTGTATTTAACAGAAATTACTATAGATAATAATAAATCGTATAGCGATAATTGCTTCTCTTGAAAAATTCAAAAAATGTATATTTTAGCTAACACCAATATGGCGCCTAAACCATTTAGTTATCTAAAGAGTCGAGAATCGATAGACTGAATACTGATTTTTATTTAGTCAAAATTTAAATATTAGGTCTCTCATGAAAAATATTTATAACGTGCAGATGGTCCACGGTACACTATATTGATATAAATGCACATATCCAGCAGCGAATAAAATCCACGTAGTGTACATATGTAAATGTCCGTCAGTTTGCACAATAATAAATACGTTACAAATTGCATATCGCGGTTGAAAATAAAAAAATATCTATTCTGCATTGATTTGTATTAATTTCAATGAATTTCATTCATAATATATTACTGCTTTGAGGTACTGGAGAATTCAGGGCATATCCATGCGTTCATTTTTCCTTCAATGATCCAAATAGAATTTCACACTTAAAAAATGTTCTTGCCTCCGACAAGGTAAAGACTAATTGGCGCCTACAAATGTCTCTATGGTAACTAAAGTCATTCATAACGTTAAATAAATTCTAAGCGAGATGAGATGCGATACAAAAAATGTAGTCTTACCGAGAGCCCAATACTTGAAATTCTGAAAATAGTTCCCCCATGTTGACAGTCGCGTTTTTAACTTTAAATGTGTCCTCTACGGCAGCACGAATATCGCGTCTGGCGTCATTCAAAACTTTTAATCGTTTTAGAGACATTGCGACTTTCAGCGCGAGACACGTCCTTGCGCCATATTCGGAGCACTTGTCACGTTCTCGAGCGGCTAAACTCCACGGAAAAGTTATATTATATATTCGACCAATAGGCAATATATTTTTTGTATATATAACTTTTTGCGGTTTTAGGTATCGTAAATACAAAGAATATACATGTATATCAAAGGTTGACTATTGGTAATACGACTGATTCACCGGAAGCTAGAAACATTGTCAGACCACCTTTGTTTGGCTGGTCATTGTTCATCAAGATAATAAGAAAAGAAGATGCAGGTCTCTACGAATGTCAGGTAAACTTATGTATTTCTCTGCTAAAGATATTTTCAAAAGAAGCAACTGTGATAAGCGTGACGTATTGGAAAAATGAAGGGCACTGAAAAGCAATCTATCTAGTATGTAAATTTCGCATGATGAATCAGGAAGCATAGTCAACATACTTTTGAATATCGACAAAAATACCATTATAATTTGACTTACTCATAAATAATGTTATCGTTAAAAACATTATTGCGTTATATTATAATATTTTATATTATCCCTTCACTGCCAATGATAAAATTTCTCGTAATTTTTTACTTTGAGTCAAAGGAAAAATGCATTTTCTTTTCATAAAATATTTTATTGTATCAGAGCCATTGAATGCTCTATTTTATTTTTGAACTCAATTTTCGAAAAACAGATATCAAAACTCTCAGGTACCAAGTTTCAGTCGAATCAAAATTTATTTTTTGATCGGCATCTTGGAAATTGTCGGAAATTTACTATCAAAATCGTATTAGCACTGTCAAGAAATCCAGCAAACAAACTTTCATTCATTTTATAAAACTTTTTTTTGGCACTTCAAGACCAGTCCGATATACCTGACGAAAGTCATGGATCCCCCGCAGTACGGTTCGCCCTCTTAAAAAATCTCATTGAAGAGGAATCTTTCCCTCTCAGGGAGTTTCCGCCCAAATTTCAGTAGCCCTCATAAGCATCCGCGTGTCCGTAGCACTGCCACTCGGATATCCACGCTCTCAAAATTTTTTCTGCACGGTACTTGCCAAAAACTCGACTAACCCATAATCCATTTAAATCCGAATGTGCCGCAGCCGAGGCCCTTCTGGCTTCTCTAAAGCAGTGCCACTTCCTGGTTCCATGAGGACCTCCATAAGACACGTTGTTCCACACACCTATACGCCCATGTACACTGCAATCTTAACACCTAATTAGGTAATTTGTTTAATTCTAGAGAAAATTCTGAAAATTGCAATATACAAATTTTCCTGATAGGTTTCTCCTATAATTGGAATCCGAATGGGGATTATCGGTCGTTAAGCCAAATTTTGCCGAAGCGGTCGCAGATTCCTAGGAATCACTCCTTACCACCACCCGCAGTAGACCTATCCAAAAAATCCTCAACCTGGCTGGACAACCCTTTTGGTCTATATGTATGACATCTCATCAAACATGATCTGTTATAGATTCCTACTGTGCCAATCCAACATCAGTTTATTTGCTTAAACATTGCCGAAGCGTATTCGGTAATCCCAGGAGCCCCCGACCTTTACGTCAAACAAAGTTCAAGTTTACGTCTAGAATGTCAGATAATGGCTGCCACGGAAAGTCCGTCCTACATATTCTGGTACCGAAACGGCCGCATAATGAGCGTTAATGACGAATCTAAATTTACAGTGGAATTCAGGGAGAATGTCTCCACTTTACTTATTAAAAAGACGAAGCCCTATCATGGTGGAAACGGCACCTGCGTTCCGAAAAACGCAAGGCCCGCCTCCGTGATGATTCATCTTATCGAGGATGAGAAATGCGAAATCATGCTCTGTCTCTTCCGGCATGAAAACGGTTTTAGGCATTCGCAAATAGCTACGGTTACTGTACGGAATTCATGCGGCAGTCTGTGAAATCTGCATGTAACGTCGATTATACACAATTATTTATATTTCCTGTTACGCACAATTTTCTCATTTTTGTTATCACGTGATTAACGTATACTGATATACGTAAATAATTATATTGAACAGACTATAACTCATACCTATTTTTTATTTAATTTTTCAACGTTTATTGTAATAATTTAATTCTTTGAACTATATGTCACACGTAGGTATCTGTTTTCATGGATTATGTTTTCGCACGAAACACATTGAAATACGGGAATGTCTAATGCATTTGCCATCGCGAAATATCATAGTGCGCGTGTGTACAGTGATTTATATGTACATATTAATGTACTGAACATTCAAATCAAACAGCTGAACTGATCGGGTGAACATTTACAAAATATATCAATAGGACGTAAAGTACGTAAAATTTGCATAAGTCGAGTATTTCGAGGATGAAATTTCAGTATATGTAAAGTTAATTTTTTTCAACCGAATAGTTCAAGCGGTTATGAATTGTCAATATTTTTATATTGATTGATCAGCATTAGCCCTATGCGAACTAGTCGTTCGTCAATTATTTCTATGTACTGATATCATGAACGTTGAATTTGTTATGTAATGTCGTCTTAAAAAGTTTTACCATCCATCAATCCCATACTAGCCTACAAAAGCTAGGAAAAAAACTTTTTCACTGAAATTCTTACGCTTCACGTCAAATCAATGTTATACGATCATTCATCATTACTTTCTACGTATATTCAATAATTTTCGTAATTTCCATTGTTTTCAGACTCACCTTTCAAAATATGTATTAGACTACGCTCTGGTTCTTCTACTTCTCTTTCGAGTATCCATATTTTTACACGAAATATGTATAATGTCGACATTGTTTTCAGAAGAGAAGAAGCCAGCCGCTATACAGAGCAGCGGTGAACCTCGAAACTCCACGATAAAATTTTCATCCAACTTGGTCTGACTTTCATTATGCTGCTGGTTGTACATACATCCATATCGTACAGAAGGTTGGGATCCACGCAGTATAAGTACGGCCCTGGGCCTCAGTACTCCCACTACGTGCTCACCCGCTCGAGTCGCTTGTCTAGAAAAAGTTAGTTTTGGCCGACACGCCGGCTCTGCCACGACGCACTTATTCAATAAAGTCATTGTTTCACATTATCCTAACCGTGTCACCTTATTCAGCTACGAACCCAGAAGAAATAAGTGGTGCAGAAGTTAAAATTTTTGCCACTACTAAAGCGAACGGTTCACGTACGTACGTAAGCAACACCCAAGAGCACGTTGCAATCATTCGAACACAGAAATACCTCAATTCAGCGCATACAATTTTCCGAAATATTAAGGATTATCGTGCCATTAAGCTGACAGACCTAAACTATACAACAACTCGACAAGCTGTCCGTTTGAATTGTTTGCACGAATATCGTACATGGCTAGACCGATGAAAGCACAAAATTTAACTTCTGTTCGCTCTTATAATCGCTACGCCCATTTGCAAGGTAATTCAAATCCTGACATGGTGTAAACTTTTGGTAACGAGCATACACTTTGTGGTGGATTCTTAATCGATTAAGTCTCTTGAAAAGTCGTAAGTCATATTCGATTAACAATGCGATACCATAGAGAAGCAAAATTTAATTTCCTGTTATCAATGTGATAAAGAATTTAATCCTTAACAGTGACACTTCAGTAGCGGTTCATAATAGCCATACAGGCAGTGTGACCCCAGGTGACCACCGTACTTTACGACGTAATACGTACGTGTATGTAGGATAAGTAGTTACGAATGATAAAATCTAGTACAATTTACATGTTTTATTGATTCGATTTTTTTCTGACACTTTTATCTTGTACATATAATTACTTATAGTTTGTATGATCGTTTGACCTAATCACTATTATTGAATTATTATCAACGGAGACAGGTGGGTTTATCTGATAATGCGGGAATCGTCGCTCGTGGTAACTTGAATAGTTATAAGTTATAAGGTTTACAATGTTTACATAAGGTGTACAATTACATGAGGAGTAGATATAGTTATTTATTTTTCTACTTTTTCTGAAAGAAAATTTGTCACTTTGTCTCTTTATGTGTTGGTATGGCGAAGACCACAAACGAATCCGTACAAGCGTATCTGTTGGCCTATTTAAGAGTGAAGCGAGTACCTAACATTGTAAGTAGGATTCGTCGAGGCTGGTAAACGGGCAAGCATATGTCCAATACTGGGTGCCGACGGTTCGTTTGTAACTTCTAGCCGAGATTGGCTGGTATATTGAGCCAACTTTAAGCCAACGTTTGAGTTAGCGATACATCACTGCATGCTTGTGAAGTTATGTCTGGATTGTGGTGCGAAGAAGCCAACAATTTACAAGATGAAACTTTATCATTCAAGACAAAGACGTAAATTTGACCACTGGCGTGTAAGTAAAGGTATGAAAAAAAATCTAAAAATAAATTAACAATAACTGATGATTTGTCTGAAAAATTAAAAACTGCTAATCTAACCTCGTAGCTGATTTACAAGCGATTGGGATGCTTCAAGAGAAAATTTCTGCATCCTATGTTGATCCTCGAGACTCGGCGTATTGATTGTACCAGATAACGTATGAAAACGATAATAAAATAATTTCCATGATTTTTTTCTCTATTTGGCCCGTTTTTCATTACTATGAACAGTCACGTACGTTGGCACGAACGAAGCCTTTGACGTTGGCTCGACGTTAACGTTGCCGATACTGGCAGAGCATGGGATTTGGTACACATTATTGACCCAAAATTGGGCCAATTGAAAAACCCCATCTGGGTAGTTTGAGCAAATTCGAATAGATTTTATAAATTTTATTTCCACCCATCGGATCGAAGTTTAAAAACTGTGAAATGATAAATGAAACTTTGATTTGTTGGCGAGCTACAACACATGCCTCGAGGATATTGGATCGTGAACATTGAAAAACGCGTTCAATGAAAAAATGGTTGAAAAGTGACTAAAGTTGCAGCGGAGTTAAGGCTTAACGACTACGTATTTTCTATATTTAATTGAGCTACAATACAAAAGCTGTTATAGATTCTTATGGATGTCGGTCCTATTATGTTTGCCTTCCCCTTTCACTGTTGCACAATAGACGGTTAATAAACTCAATGTTTCTTTTACAGTTCGCGAACAATTCAATCCTCAATAAATCACACGTGGCGTTCCATAAAACTACGGAAATATATGCATAAATATAAAATAAAAATATATTTCAGGACAAAACGACATCGATACTTCGTAACAATAACGTATATAGAGAGCCACGTGTAGGTTTGCTAAAAAAAAATCATTGTTTTAGATCTGTCTAAAAAACACATTGAACCAGTACACCGACTATAAGGAGTCCTGATTAACGCTTAATTCAACAAACAACAATAAATAGAAGACAATGTACGCACGTACGAATTTTTTTATTTAATTCTACAATTCGTACTCGCCGCATTCTCTCTCAATCAGGTTAATAAAATTTCTCTCGTGGCATTTGGACTCTCCATTGTCAACCGAGCGATATTGGTTTTCCAATATCCGACACTTGCGTCGCGGTATTTGCTCCCGCACGGTAGAACAGAAGTTCTCAAAAGCATAAATACGGATCAAAGGCTCCGGTAAAAAAACATAGTCCAAATCCGAAAATGGACGAGAGTGCAAAAGGACTGAAGCTAAAAATAAATCCAGAACACGAGGCAAATGTCATCCTACTCTGATTTATAGATTATGGGATCGCATTTCAGTCCTTTTTGGTGCTATTGAACTTGCTCGTTGGATGTATCAATGTGATCAATGTACATATGCATAATCATAATACCCGTAGAATGTAAAGGTATATATATATATATACATAACAGCCACATTGAAAGCAAACTACCAGTGTATACTAATTGCTCCTCCCGGGCAATTACAACCCTTTATAATTTTACCACATGTACCGACACACGACCACCCGATACATCTGCCCTGCTGAGCAGCTGGGGTTAAGTATAGCCCTGTGCAAGAACCTAAGAACCACTTACCCTGCTTAACTGTAATTACTAATTACAGTCTGGTATGAGGTTCAAGGGTTAGTTAAAAGGCATGCGTTCCAATCTCGAAAACTGTAGTTACATACATTTTATCGTAAATTCGTAAAGCGAGATCACGCTCGAATAATTGAAAAGGCTTGATGAAAGAATTCGAAGTAGTTATTGTAATATTTAAGTAATTTAATTGAGTCCTTAATGATTTATACAACGGTACTGTTTAATCGCAATCAAATCTAAACCTGCTTTTTCGTATTGGTATTTTTTGATATTTCTGCACTAGAAGTGAAATAGCTTTTGAATTGTAATCATCCTATGACCTATCCTATGATAATCATTAAAAATGTAAATGAGTCCCCTTGACATGACCTTTTATTACACATGAAACACCCATAACCTAATTTTTCCTACTTACTTCGGTAAAGTGACTTATCTTTACGTAGTATCCATACCGCCAATTACGTGTACACTTTGTACACGGTGTCCTTACAATTAGAATAAATACTATCCCTTTGAAATTCAACCAAAGCACGGATCGATATATGACGTGCTTCAATAATTGCCAGTATTTATTTTTCATGAGGTCAGTATCCTAGAAATGAATATTTTAGTAATGACCGTGGAAAGTGGAAAAGCATATGAGTACGTTCTATACGTATGTTATTCTACGAATGGACAATGTAATTAATTAATATTTTACTCAAGTTAAAAGAATCGTGCATTGGATTTTCCACTATAATTCTTTCCACAGAAACTACATACTCTGAACTCTCTATAAGCGCATGAGAACTACGAACAAGAGAATTTTCTCTTTCGAAATCCAGAAAGAACTTTGACCATGATTCAGGTATAACAAAGCTAAGTGAAAGTTGTAATCGATTCTGATAAATCTTTATATGTTACAGTTCACCAAGAACAGTCAAAATAATTCCTCTGAATAATTACCATAATTAAAGGACGTTGATGTACCATGATGATCAATATTTAGATAGGTACTCAACTCAATAATTAAACCAGGGTCGGATACCGCGAAATGAATAGAACAGATCCGTACCGGAAGTCCGATAATAAATGAAGAACGAAACCATGAGAGTGAAAGTCGCAAGCGTATGTATGCATGAGGGGTGAGGGGGACTTGCAAGCTAAAAAAAGAGGAAGAAATTTAAGATTCATTTATTACGAACTCCAGGACAGGTCCCGTGAAGAGCTAACCTCATAAATATATTCAATAAAACCAAAGCAGAATAATATGTAATCGCGAAGTCGTATCAGCTCTAATCAACTTAACAAATTGGACTCGCAGTAAATAAAGTAGAGCAAAACGAAATTTACATAGTCTAGAGCAGCATAGTCAACCCGTATAAAGTAATGAGTAGTATCGCGGCTGAATCACTATCAATACATGCTAGAATCTGTTTGCTTAGGAATTTCACTATGATAAGCTCAGCGTCACGCAGCTTTAGAGCTTAAACGACAAAAAGCAATAATTCATCGTCACTGTATGTAAAATAGTTCTTAAAGAATTCTTGTCTATAAATAGAGTAAGATGGATAATGCTAGTTTACTTACGTAAACTTGATACTCGTTGTATGCTTGTGCATCGAGCAACATCCCCTAAATCTAAAGTTTTCAGCTAAATAAACAGACGTGCTATTTTACATACAGTAGAGTTTCTCGTACCTTACTTAATGCGGAGACATGTAAGCTAAGCGAAGTACCAATCACGTACTCGGAACAGCTCAGGCGGTTCCCCTTCTATGGTATTCGTGACCAGTGACAATGCTGACTATCATATGTACCCATCACCCAGCGTGGGCTGAGAAAATGTAAGTTGTAAGGGAGTGCACTCAAAAAGCATATACCTGCCATCGATCCACCAAGTTATATTGTTTCGTTGTTTCAACCCTCAACCAGCCTATTGTTTCATATCGTGGTACAACATACTCATTCCATACCTAAATTTCAATATAAGATAAATGCAAATTTTATGTGGTCTAAAATAAATTTAACAGCAGTGGTTAACCACTAAATGGAAAATCTCAAAAATTCGATGGGCTATTCAATTTATTTTACTTTGAAAAAACAGATACGAATATTGTCACGGATACGTAATTATACATTTATATCGCGAAGGTGCAGATTCGCTTATTCGTATAACTTTATTCCTGTGGAAATAATAACAAGTAGAAATTGCGAAAGGTAAAATTTCCGTATTCGCCGAACCACCTAGTTCACATCTTCAGCGAGTGAACCTGAATTCTTGCCTGAAATATATTTAAATTTTCAAGGTCCTACACAGCTATATGGAAAACTCGTGTCTTAGTTATTTTCACACAATATTTGATTTGGTCCCTTAAAAGAAAAAAAAACAGCTGAATTTTTTAAATTGAAAAATAATGTAATGGTTTGCTGGGATAGGTCCTAATGTTTGGGCATATAATCGATTTCTTTCAAATTTGGAGGAACGCTTTGTAATCATTTTCAGTACCTCTAAATCTTTATCACGGCAATACTTTATCGTACTTTTGAAGTATTATGGGCTGCTAAAGAAATTTTTTTCGTAAAAACGACTAACACTTCAATATAACAAAGCAAATTATTAGTTTAAGGACGCAAAACGTATGTCCAGAGGAAAGTTCGGCAATATGAGACCATTTGCTCGTGATTTCAGTGCGTGACAGTAGCCACCGCAAATCACTATACTTTCCTCAGACCTGTCTCGGAGTGACCACCGCGTGACCAATCGAAGACTAATTTAAAAAATTGATATTTTTTTTCTTTAACAGACCAATATAAATACTGTCTGTAACCCCCTTAACTGTATTATAAATGGCACTGAATTATAAACTGTATTATAAATGACACTGATTTTGGATTCGGGACATCCGACCATTAGCGACTTACCAACCTCACAGTAAATATAAGCGAACAAACCTCCTCAGGCAAAGTGGAAATACGAGCCTGTCTCAAAATTTCTTCTGTGTATTAAGGATGGAATATCAAAATATAGCATTATCGTCGTCCATACCCATAGTAATGGTCAACTATGTAAATCCAATTCAAAGTCTACATTGGATCAGACAAGAGCCAGTGCAATATCGTATGGAAAATATTGATTTCCTTTTATAATACTTGTACAAAAAAATATCGTAACAAACTATGTATAAGATTAATAAAAATAAATTTCACGGACAACTGCATCCATTCTATTATCACTGCCGTAGTTTTCGAAGTTTCGGCGTTTCTTGCTGTAGCGTACGAAGTATAGGTGCAGACTTGATGTAGACTAGACTCCGAATATTAAGATGGAGAAATATCTGGACAAACAACTAACTACGACGACAAACTCCGAGACTCAGAAAACTGCAGTGGGTAACTCTTGAACTTCGAAAATATTATAACGAGAAACTCTTAAGATGTATCGAGATACAATTTATCAAAAGTCTTCCGAAACAGTCGCTGGAGTCAGAGACACTGGCCGGTAGCATTTGCTTCCTTTGAAAACGAAATTTGGTTGAAATTGCCTGGGGCCATACTATTGTCAAAACATCTAATATTTTCATTCCTTTATTCAGACTTCTCAAATCGACACCATACTCTTATCAGAACGAAGCCAGACTTTGCTCATACTTGCCCATACTGATGTTAGACTTTTTTTTTTATATTCACGTTTTGAAGTTAGATATACATTGCACACGTTATATCTGTATACATACCTACTTTTATATCCTAAGCCGCACGACTCAATGCCGACAGACCTTAACGTCGCTGATTTCTAGAAATACGGAAGATCAAGTTTCCGTGAGATAAAAATGACGAATTATTTTTAGACAGTAATAATAATGTAGTTCCGCTTGACGATATCTTCAAATCCGCATGTCGCATGTTCAGATCACAATGACCACTTGACAGAATGAACAATTTGCCCAAGAACCTACCATAAAGCGGTATTCCCTATTTATTCATCCCTGTCCACACAAGCTCAGCGAAAATATTTGCAAGGCAAAGATAGAGACAGAGAGAGCGAAAAATGGGGATGAAGAAAGACGCAGCTCATATTTCAAATTGCAGGAAAGCCATTATTCAAAGCATTTGTTGAGGCTTCGGCTGGATGTGTTCTAGTTGCACTCGAAGCCGAGAGTAAAGTTTCCTCTGGTATTCTCGTCTATTTCAAAATTGAGCCTCGTTCTGTATGAACATTCTGATCCACAGAGACAAGATCAGTGAAAATTCTAAAGAATTAAATGCGCGTTCTAGCCGAGTGACTCTACAACAGTCGTTACTTTAAATTCCAGCAGAATCTACAAGGCACCAGTAACGTATTTGAATAGAACAAAGTACGACTGATAAGTTAAGCCTTGTGAACAAAGCAAGAGTTAATACTAATCGCAGACAAATGCGAGGTAGTTGAATCCTTCGTTTATTGTTATCAAGGTTGTTGACAGCTACCGGTGAGTTTGGTATCCAGGCGCTGCTTCAACCCTGTACAATACAGACACAGGAAGCCAGTCAGTGATATACATAGGTGGTAGTGGTCTGTGCCTTGATACGCAAAAATTCACGAAGCTCTCGAAGGAGAAAGGAGAAAGCAACCGAGAGAAAGAATGTCGTGTAAGACACTGGAAAATTATCCATCGAGACGCTTCCAGCTTGAGACAGTATAGGATATCCCTAAAGGTTTCTACTCCATTCTTTTTCCCCCCTGCGCGTTCATGAATACGCACTCACCTATCAGCCTATTCCGCACTTCAGTCTCGACTCGAGGAGCCGTGAGACTCCTCCAGCACCCTGTAAACATCATCCACAACACTTCCGAACCCCAGGAACACCAACAGCAGCATCACTCGACCAGACGTTTCGAATTTCCTCCGAGACCGAAGCACTTCACGTACACGTACATAGCTATTCAGGAAGGGAAAAGGGATCGTCGAGTAGTAAAAGTACGTCGAGGTTCTCTTTAAAGAAAAAGTCGGAAAACCTTGCAAGCGGTAAACTTCCTGGCGCATATATTAATGCTAATATTATTTTTATGGAGAGGTGAGAATAGAAATATGGAGGGAAAAATTTATTTCATACTAAATCCTTTCTACCCAACTACTTGGATAATCGTGTTATACAGATACAGGACAAAGGTTAAATATACGTAGAAATCAATTCACTACCTGAATTTAGTTCTATCATTGGAAATAAATTACCGCGCTAACTTCGGATGATATATTAGTTCTTGAATGACATTATCTATTTGTATATTCTTGCATTCAGTAAAGTAACAGAAATATGCGATCACGAAGGAGAAACATATATGTAAGAAGAATCGAATTAGCTCAGGACGTGGATGACACGTAGGTACGCGGAGGAGAGGAATTTAAACGGATTTTACAAATTCGAGGTAAGTTAGTTAAATGACGGGGACTTAGCTTTTATGTGCGTCAAGTAACACGCTGAAGGGTAGGATGTACATGGGAGAAGTTGAAGGTTACCTTTGTGGCTTATTGTTTGTAAAAGCCCAATGATTTAGAGCCTTTAACCTCTGTGGTAACACTTGCCTACGCTCAGAGCCGATTTGTCCTTGGTTGCTCCTCTTAGTTAAATTAACGAGGTTAATTAACGAATTACTTAATTGTCCGAGCGAACTCGTAAAGCGGGTTTGCTTGACTAGCGAATTCGCCGAGGAAAGTGGCTTCAAATTATTTTGCGCGAATGTTCTCGGGACACTCCTGTCAGCTTTTAACCCAACAGAAAGCTACGTCGAGCTATAAGAACAAACCTAACCCTAACTTGAGTCTCAACCAACCGCAATCCAAACTGCGAACTCGAAGACGTCCTGCGTTCAACAGCTTCGTGGTACTGACCTATAGCATCTAACGAGGGTCTATCCGACTTCATTTGTACAACTTGAGGTACAAGGATACTCCAGAAACTCATGCAAGTCTATCACAAGCTCAACATCTAAGAAGCCGAGCTCTCTTGTACTTTACATTGTTAACTATCCGAGTCATATAGTTCTATCAATGTTACGGGGAATTTCGAAAATACATAAATCTTCGACTAATTATATTAGAAAGCTAAGAAATCACTTCAGGGCCATAGTTCGTGATAATTTAATCTTTAGATTACAACATATTTTTAAGACTTTGTTGGAATTTTTCGGAGCACATATTCAATATATTTCTATAAGGGCTTGAAGTCATAGCGTCAGTTTTTAGCCTGTATACAGATTTTCGGCAGTCTGTTTTGAAGTTGCTGTTTACTATTATAAATTAAATTCCATGTACAACTAGTTTCCAAAAATTTTAATGCGAATCGTCGCTTTTGTGAAATAAGAAATTTAAATTTTGTATTTTTTACTTCTGATTCGTAACCACTAGCCCCAAGTACTTTGAACTTTACAAAAGCACTGGCCGCTTTAAGAAAAATATCGAAGCCTAAACATTGCTATTGCTAGATTTCTAGCAGCCTATATGCTCAGCTTATATAAGCTTTCGGATAAGCGATCCATTCCCGTTAAAAAAAAATCCAAACTTGCAAATATCCCATTTTACAAACACGATCCAATTTCAGGATCACTATTGTTTCAAATTAATCAGTTTGCTTGACTGTCAGAGTTAATTGATGAGATACAATAAACTTCGCTGCAACGTGTTATCCGCAAATTGCCCACAGTTCAATCATACCTCAACCAGCCAACAGAACCAATTCTTTGGTAATGGGTACCTTTGATTATGAACTTCTAAACGTACCTTTTGTCTGAGCAAAGCTGCTCGCGCTAAAAGCGATAGGGTTTCAAGCATTGCGTTTAGACGAATGAAGTTTCGCGAGAGATTCTGCGTTACGCGTAAACGATTCCTCATAGGAAAATGCATTATTGAGTTATTTTCAAAATTAATTTCCCTTCATGACAATATCGACAAAGTCATTAGACTCAGTGCTAACTGGATCTTATGCGTTATTGTTATTATGATAGGACTTTCAGAACCTCAATACCTCATCGCATTACGCAGATTGTCTCCAAGGGATTATACAGCTGACAGAAAATCGTCCAGCTTGTTAGCGCAGTCTCCTGCTTTGAAGAAAATCAATCGAGCTGAGCAAAAGAAAGGACGAAAAAGTAAAAGGATAAGTATAAGTATACTTTTTAAAGAATTCTCTTTATATTCGATTTACTAGTGATTGGTTGTTGACGTTGCTCCCAACAGTAATAAGAATCAGAGTCGCGTATTTCCTCTTTCTTGCTGGAACTGCTCGGCAGGTTGGCTTTCAAAGGAAAACATCAACCACTGGTATGAATTTCTTTATTTTTCGCAAGGAGCCTTTTTTTAAATAAGAAAACCTTGCGTGAGGATGAATCATTAGTGGCTTCATTCTAAGAATAAAAACGTACCCCATTGCTTACCGATGTATAATACGTAATTTTAAATAAATACAAAACTTTTAAAATTATATATTTACGGTAGAGACATTTTCCTTGCACATTCAACTCGACCTACGTCATACCCATTGTACGTAACTCGCAAGCACTTGCAAGCAGTGGAGTCGGAGTAGCGACACAGAAGTTTCATACACATGACTCGCGGAAGCTCAGGAAGAAGCTCGTCAACTTGTGTATTCAGTGAATAGACGAGCTTTCCAAAGATGGTAGGCGACTTACTACTCCGAGCTATTCAACGTCACCGACGTTGTCGAACTTATTCAAAAAGCTTGAAACAAATAAATTTCAAAATTTGTAAAAATTCTTAATAACATTAATATTGTGATGATTATTTCGTCAAGCAGTCAACGTATTAATATCCGCTGTATTATGTGATCGGGTCTATTTTAATATTACCTATGTCTATGCTCATTGATAACGACGTTCACTTAAAAATACATCTGAATGAGGAGAGTCCAGAAATAGCAGGCATTAAATGACAGACTGTCTTGAATAAAAAAAGGCCGCCAATAAATTATTAGCAGAACATTCGTCGATCAAATGTGTGTTTTACTTTTAGCCCAAATTCGACGTTAATTCATTCAGAGGATTGTTAGGGTCGAAAGGAGGAAAAATTTAATATGTGCACTGCAAATCCAAGTGTGTTATTTCCTTATACTTTCTATGCCAGTCACTTTCTACAAGTGTATTATTTTTACGTTGGAACACGCGAGAATAACAACACACTTGTAAGTATGTAAAAAGTGACTACCATAGAAAGGATAGTGAATAACACACTTGAATTTCCAGGGTGTTAACCATTAGGAGGAGCTTTTCGTCATGACGAAATGTTTAGGTGGTAGCAAGTAAATTAAGTAGTTTATTTCTCCCTAGCTACTCATTCAAAGCCAGCATGATTTTCGAGTGCTAAAAGCTTTGCCAGTAATGGTAACTAATATAGTCCCGTTGTCTCTATGTATTTGCTATGTGAGTGACGTCATTTCTGAAATTTCTCGCAAAACCACCGTCCGACGAAACTTGCACACCAGATAAAAACTAATTTTCAAATGCCTTTCCGATATCAGATAATAGGATCCTCTTCTATGATAGCGCCGTAATTTCAATCGCTATCAGTGCTCTCGTATACTATCGTTCGTGATATCGTCCTTCTAATATCGTTATAGCGGTACTGTTCTTTTATGAGTTAACATCAGAATTCCTGATGGCTCTTTCAGTACGTTCTACTTTTAACGGCTTTACTGTAATTTGATGGCTTACTTGATTACGAATCTGTATCCTTTATTTGCCATTTTTTATCTTATAATTATTATACGTTAAACTTCGTATTTACACAATATGCAATTAGCCGTTTGACAATTACAATATTGATAGTATTGCTTATACAATTAACCTGATAAAATGACTAAATGCTTTGCTCGTCTTAAGAAAAAAAAAGATCGAAAATTGCATCGATAATGAAATTAGAGTTTCCATACGTTTTAAGAGATTAGTAATACTCGACCCTTATCAATTTTTTTTTTTCAAAATTGATAAAATTTGAGTTTCTCTGTTTATCATGAAATACCAGCGTTTCATAACTCTTGTAACACTATATCCAGTATTTTTCTACCATACAATTTTTGAAATTCATTGATCGAATTTTATGCTTCTTATACCCGAAACTGAAAGCTCATTTTTCTTTGTGTTTACTTCCTAAAATTTATTCTCCGTACCTTTCAGAAAACATTTTCCTGTATACGTATATAGATGAAATAAAGTAAGGCGCCTGTTAGGCGAATGCCTTAAATCATTATGTCGCGTAATACAAGGGTCCCGTGACACAGCCATGAATATTGGTTTCTAATATAAACGCCGGATATATTCGCAGCGTTAATTTCAAGTATCCAGGCGTCAAACAAGATTGGAAATTCCATTCTCTCTACTATATACGTTTTAGTCTGTTCGTAAACGCAATTTCCAAAACTTCATCCAAAGTATTCAAATGAGAATATATTGGATATAAGTCATATCGCATAAACCAAAGGTACAAGATACCGTTTTCCAGTGCATAAAGATAAATATATAAAAATGCCTAGATAAAATTCCTAGGCATAAATAATCGATATCCTTTATCAACCACATTGTGGATATATTGTATGAATATAATCAATACCCATGTATTATACTCCCCACGAGCATCGATCAAGATATCGAGGACTTACTGCCACGTCCTCCAGGGAGCATAAATACGATCATGACCTGGGCTAGAGGGAAACATCAGGGATGCTTGTAATCGGTTTAACATATTATCCATGCGTTACCACTGCGATCTATTATGTGCAAAAGGAATGGGGTCGAGGCTATTATCTACGTTCATGATCAATAGCAGTTTGAATAGGCATTTGAGCGACTTTGTTGCAACTGCTTGAATATTTCAAATTTCCATACGAAGCCACGCGAAGGTTTCCAGAAACACTTTTGAGTACGTGGATACGTGTGTACATGGGTATGTGATGGTTAATACGAATTAATTACGGGTTATCAATGAAATTACACTAATTACGAATAATTATGACCGAGCATTAATTTTGTAACGTGAATGCATCGCTTAACAATGGTTCGCGAATTTTAATGGGGTAAACCAGTAAAACGGGGCATTTCCATTCGCATTTTTTGTTTCGCAAAAAGTAATCCTTTCTTTCCATTTAAAGCTTTTGTGTTTAAATATCACATTTGGAGACTTTGCCATTGTCGGTTAATAGCATTTTCACTTGATTTCGCTGATCGTTTTAATCATCTCTATCTCACACTTTGCACTCTGTTGTTTCCCATGGCAAATTTTATTTTGCTTATTGAAATATGGGTATATATTTATAGATACGATTTACGTATCTATTAGTTAATTTTGATAGAGTTCTATAGTCTATGCACTCTGACCGTGAGGGTGCTCTCAATATACGCAAAGGACGAAATATAAATTACAACATCAAAATTTGACCAGGTTTGCCAATTTCTTTGAAATTCTCATCTCAACTGTCATTCGCGTGACAAATCAGTTTCGACATATATAATGTATAGTAATTTTCATTTTTAAAATCCGATAGACAATATACCGAAAGAGCATGTCTCAATTAAAAAATTCAATACGAATATCTCTCGTTGTTCAAAATCCACCAATAGACAAAAATGAATGGCGTTTTACTGATTGCTACGACAGTTACGCGAAATTCGCCATTTGTGAAATTGTACGTGAAATAAAATTCTTGCTGCTCTGCAATTTCTATTGCAAACGAATTCCCATTAGCAGAAATGGACAATGCGTGTGTCCGAACATGATCGGAACCAGTTCGAGAATGTCATCGTCGTTAATTATTTTTATTTCCAAAATCTTCAAGACCATCAACAATAAAGCTCGAACACACCAAGTAATATCATTGTCAAAATCATTAATTTTTTTAAGATCCGCTGTCACTGACATCTCCTGACATTAATTACACTTGTAGCGTTATCAGGAGAAACCCCTAATAGCTTTTCCTAGATAATACAATTTCTCCTGGAATTTGATGTACCAAGTAAGCCATAACGAGCAGCAAGCAGTAATGGACTATTATGCAAAGTGTCATGTAAACAACGATTAAATATATATTTCACTTTCCAGTCTCCTTATCGAATGTGATGTATCGACAACAGTACATAGACTTGCTTATATTTTGTTATGCTATCGTTATCGTATATTCGAGGCTACTTATTACTCATTCACTTTACCTAAGCCCTTTCCAATGTTGGTAAGTGCATTATATTAACGCGGTGGCAGGGCTGCTGGTAAAGTTGCTAGATAAGCTTTGGCACGTGTCTCGAATCAATTCATGATTCACGGGCAATATCTTCAGTCAGGACGAAATGAAGGGAGGCCCGAGCACCGCAGGCCTTTCAGGATTGGGCTGAGATATGCAAAGCGTGGAGTTTCAGAAGTATGCATACAGAGCTACTTGATAAATAATACAGCAACGAAAATTGAGGATCCACCCGCGATCTCGATAACAGCCCAGTCAAAAAGGCAGACATACTTTATTTCTAAAACCAATCTCTTTTAACTCTTGTTCATTTTTTAGTTCGTCGTCTTTCTTCTTCTTTGTTTTTATCTTTCTTTCTTTACATTTTACTCCCTTTACCTTTTCGTGCCTGGTGCTGACTCGACCCCGCCTGTTTACTTTTTCATTAGCATTTTATTCCTCCGGCAATGTTGCGAGGCATGAATCTTCGAATGATGCATTACAGAAGGAAACCTTTAATGAATACAGTCGACGTCTGAAGGAGATGAAGATTTTTCTGAGTTCGTTATGTATTATGTTGTAATTAGTGGATTCTTGAGTTTGTTTTTCATTTGTCGTTCAGATAGCTCGGTAGAAAATTTCCGAAGGCAAATAAAGAGCTGCCGTTTAATTTTTGATTAATTCTGAAATAAAAATAAATTGTGTTCAATAATGATTTATTTTTATTTAACGATTGGGAATGAAAATTTTTTCAATGGATGATTGATTAATAATGCTTTATTTACATTTATTATGGAGGACGCTTGATTTTTACTAAAATCAATATTTAGTGACAAAAGGATGCTTGGTTGATATTTAAAATTTGTTCGTGGCACGTGGTCTCTGGCGTGTAAATGGTTCATTTAAATATAGATTTGAATGCAAAAAAGAATTAATTGCGTGTAGGATGATATTACGTAAAAAAAAAAGTACATTACAAATTGAAGAAGTTAGTCAAATTTTAAATATTTTTTATTCATTATTTATTGAAACAATTATTGCTTATAAATGTTATGTTAAAACAAATAATTATTATTCATTGTAATTATATATTTATTACCAAATTTTTTAAAATTATATACAGTTGTGTTTTTGACTTTTTAGAAATTTTATACCGGATGACTTTCAGCCATTTTTCAATCTACTCTTCTCGGTCTCTCGAGCAGAGATACTGTTTCAATTTCTCGGACTTAAGTCGGAAGTTGATTAAAAATAAAAGCATCCAGTCTCTTTCCCTCTATTTATCACCCCTCAAACCAAGCATAGCGACCCTTTTTTTAATTAAATATTGTTCATTGCGAGCCAACGTCTCGTGATTGCTTGGGCAATTCTCTATTGCGACTCGAGAGCTCGAACTGTGTTTACCTTCGATTTAGTCCATCGAATAGCGTTAAATATACTAAAAAAATTATGAAAACAAAAAAATAACTAGAGGGAAAAATATTAGATGCGTACTTAGCCTGAATTCTTTTTCTAATCGTTTTTTCTTGAGCCAAATTAGTGCCTGTTATTCATATCGAGAAATCTAATGAAGGTTCGAGTGGCCCCACTTGACGAGAATAAATAGCCCGATCCCGACTTTCCATATCGAATTATCCAAGTGCAAAACGCTCTTCGCGTAGAACCAGAATTTTTCAGTTTTGCAATACGCCTACGTGACATTACTATTCGTATACGAGCAATTTTCTTGATCGAACGAGAAATGCTTTGTTTTTTATTTTTAGCCAAGAGCACATTAGGTAATCATTATTACTTAAATTAAATAAATACTTCTGCATAGAGAAACGCGCGTATAATGCAGCTGTCCCTAAATATTATATTAAGCGAAAAAGAAGAACCCGGATCGACTAATAGTAAATGCACGTGCTTAAATTATTCGTTATATTATTTTCATTTTTAGGAATACTAGAAATTTTTCTAAAACATTCAGTAAATTATAGACAATCAAAATCATCAATAAATGAATTAATTTATTGAATATGCTGGGGGTATGTAACCCCTTAAGTATTAGCTTTTTCAATTAGTTGAATTTATTGAAACTAATATAATATTTGATTCGTATAGTCAACGCAGTCGTCAAGTGTGATGATGTGGTACTTATTTGCATGCACTCAATCTAATGAAATTCTATGAATAAAATATGATATTGAAAATAAAAGTATAGTGTGGAATCCCTTGTGATCGAATCGATGTTAAAATATGGTTGACACGACACGCGATGCACATAATTCGTACCGCAAACAGTAGCGAATCAAATATACGTTATCATTTCATGATACACCAAGCCAATTTCGCAAAGATGAAAATTGAATCTTGGCAAATTTTTAAAATTTTTGAATAACTATTTTTACAAGTGTATAACGTTTCTGGAACATTATTGGAAAAAAGTGAGAAGGCAACATGAACGGCAATAACAGTGATTACAATGTTTCATATTTAAGGGCAGCTAAAAGCAGCCTTGTATTGTATATGAAATAAAACAATATAAATTTAATCTAAACGTCCTTGGTGTCAATGAATTCATCGTTCTGAAAATCTTTCCAGCATATCAATCTTCATGACATTCATTAATTAGGAACAGTATATTCTAATTATGTATAGAATTAATTGTCAGTAGATATTTAAATAAACCGTTGCCTGTCAAATTGAATCCCTTTGTTCTAACAATAACTTGTCACGTGTTAAGATTCATCTGTCATTTTGTCCCCAGCCAATTCAGTTCCAATTTTTTTCTAAATTACCCGTCACCATTCGATAAATTCTTACAAATGTCGGTACTGCAAAACACGAACTCTTCGTTATCGACAAGCCGATGTGTTACCATCGAAAACGTACCAATATAAGTTCGACAAATTATTCATGCGGTATTTGTATAGTTCTCATGTCGACTGGAGTATCGTGGCGGCGCTATAATCGTATTCTTTACGGTTGACATAGATGCATCTCTCTCTAATGTCTACCGATAAAGTGGGTTACGAAGATACTCGCATACGGGAAACGTGTGCAGCGCCACCACGGAAACTCACTCGACATGTGAACTACACGATTGTCGCATGCGACAATGTCGAATGATTTCGAGAATAAACTCCTTGGTACGTTTTTGGTTAATACATTTTTCTAAAGTCATCAAATCTGATATGGTGCAGAGTTGTACTTACATGAGCGGACCCTTTTACCTGGTGCAAGGATATTTAGCCAATTGAAAATACCGTATGTACTTTTTTGATAAAGACACGTGGCGGTAAGAGATTCATATATGTATGTGGATCAACTAACGATAACAGTATCGTAACAAGATAACAGTATAACGATATTGATCATGTCAACTTTTACCAGCAGTTGGCTTATGGAATCACTGAACATTCATTGTATAAGCAGACTGGTAACCTCGAATGATAATATAGAATTTCCAATTATATAAATCGTAAATAAGATTTAGGATTAACAGGTTACGTTAAAAAGATTCGATAACGTATTTCGCGACATTGAAAATCATTCTGCCACCACCTTAGCAATGAATAATCTAAAACTGAAGGCGGAAACCGGCTACAAAAGTGATCTTAACGACCGTTGGACATATACCTATAGACTGCAGTTAAAATTTTTTTTTGTAAAATGGTAAGCGTGCTTTCTCAGTCTTCTTGAAATGCCAATTATACTGTCTCGTTCCCATTCTACCGCATAAACAATAATAAACGTCTTGTGTAATCTGATAGTACGAAAACATTGAAAATGCTTGCGTATCGTCAGGCGAGCAAATTGCAAATGGCCGATCGGTAATTTATTTATGTTAATCCACTGAGCCCATAGCAAAAAACACATTCTTTTTATGTCATTATGTAAGCCCCAAGGACGTCGTCGGACTAAAAATAGAAGCTGTATAAGTCACTGTCTCATGCTTCCTTTGCTTAGATGCTCCTATATTCCTTTTAGAAATTCAACATATTTAGCTAAGCGATAAAATCATGATGTTCAGCTTCCACATTATTAAAATGGCCCCTAGAAGAAATAGAATGTCCTATCATTTTATATGTAGGCTAGTTTTCCATTTCCTAAAAAGTACGTTATGCAAATTGACAAGTTCAGTTGCTTGATAAAGCGACTATCAACAAATCAGAGCCTTAAACATATAATTAACTTGCACAAATAGTTTGAATACAAATTAGAAATCGTGAAAAATACAGTAAAAACGTTTTCCTCTAATTTCTCGTTCATTCAATTTCTAATCGTTCTTTCACACTCTGCGCAAATCCATATACGAGCACTAATAATTAATCCAAGTAACAAACAAGTTTCACAAAAGTTCGTATTATCCGTTCATTTACGTTTCTCATCACAGTTCAAGGAGAATCGAATTCACCGGGAATTGTTAAATCCACAAATAATTGAAATTCATCGAACGACGATCGCGGATGCTCACACAGACAAGAAGTAGATTTCACGTAGTCTCTCGTTGTATTTATTGCGCAGTTTCAATAAAACACGTGTCCCCAATTGCGATACGTTATCAGTGTTCCCATGAGAATCCCATAGAAATCAAATTAATCTAAGCAATGGAAAAGAGGGAAAGCTATTGGAGCACAATGTTAAAAGTGTGACGGCAGATGGGCCGGAAAGTCTCTGCGAAGCGTGGGTATGGTCTTGAGGTAGGGCAGTGGAAATTTCCACTGTGCCCGCTGAGACGGTCAATACTCTCTCCGTGCCGTAACGCGCGGCACACAACGGGTATAAGTCTACAGGTCGTTTCATTCGGAAGTGCCTTGGGTCGGTTTTCTATAGCAGAAGGTATGCGAGCGACTCAAATCGATCCTAGCACCATCTCCATGAGTCTCCTCGCAACGTAGGCGAAGAGCCAAGGCAATGAGAATACCACTGAACCCGAGATCGGTAAAATTGGGGCGGCGGCGCGCGCGCATAGAAGATTCCAGAAGTTTTGTACGAGTGCGTGCGTGCGGAGCGCATTCGTGCGTTCGTGAGCCGAACCACGATAGAATATTGCTCGGTCCAATTGTATACATGGCCACTGAACAAAGGTTAACAAACCGACCATCAGCCGGCGACAAAGTGGCGTACGAACCGACGTGGAATATCGGTTCGCTCTCGTTCCATTTTAAGAAAAGTGGCGTCGCTGACGGTTCAACCAGTTCGACATGAGACGTCTGTGCTTCGGTATTTATTTTCCAATATTCATATTCAAGTATCATGACACGTTCCGGAATTCCTGTTACTCCGTGCGACGCTTCCCTACGGCTATGAAAGTTATTCAAAATAACGTAAAGTCAAACGTCTCGGTTGATAAACAGCAGTCGAAAGATCGTTCTTGGTATTCGTCCATAACGAGCAGTCAGCAAAAAATCGGAAGGTACACAAATCCTATAGATCGTCGGAAGGATAACCTAAAATTAAATATTAGAATAAGAATTCCTGGCGTCTCACTCACGAATCCACTTTCGTAATCTTTTCTAAATTTCTCAAGAAATTCGAACGTAAAGTCAATAGAAAAAAAAATGGCACGCTGTTACATACCACGCGTGCATATACCATAAAAAAATGAAAAAGAACAATCCCAACGATTCTCAGAGGACTATCATTTGACAATCGGAAGTTCCGGCCAGTGTGAAATAGCCTGTATAAGAGATTACTCTCTTATGCAGCCCCTGTGCAGAGTCTCGGAATCTCGGAAATACTCAAGGCAAAGAAAAAGCAGCTAGCCACTAGTCACGTGACAGAATTTAAATGCAATAAGAATCTTTAAATAACCGTCTGCGCAGATGCCTGCTTCCAGCCCACTTTATATATCTTCTTGCCTGTGCATAGGTGAAACGGAGATCCCAAAAAGCCTTGTCGCTCGCTACTACGTAGCCTTTTGAGGCCTTGAAACGTATACTCTCCTCTCTAAGGACACTCGAGGAACCCCGTGCTACGGTTCCCCCACTTAGGGTGCCCAAAGCTGAAGTGTGGATGCATCGTGCAGGGTCGTGCCTTCAATTCGTACTTCAGTGTTGCGCACTCTTTTCTCGATACCTTTAATTGCGTGACACAAGTAGCGACGCATGGCATACCTTTCAAGAAGATTTAATCATCGCTTTACGAATTGTTATTTCCGGTGCAAGTAACGAGCATTATGAATCATCCGGCTCATTAAGCAGAGATGACTCTTGACTATGCAATCCTTTCGTCCGTGTCGATCCTATGAAGAGGAGCTAACGCGTGCACGCGTGGAAGATACTCGACCATAGGGTTATATTTGTTTGTCGGCTATTGCATCGACGTCGAATTGTAACGTCAAAGGATACTCAGGGTTATGTCACTCGTGAAAATACAAATAGTTATTCTCGCGTTGATTCACAACGCTCACATGGGGTATCAAGTTACCTAATTGCAACTCTTTTTAGTCTCGTTTCACGTCAAGTCATTTCATGAAGAACATTTCTTTTAAATAATAAAACTTTTAGAAAATCACACGTGGCATTCTTTACATTTACTAGAATATATACGTTGAAAAAATTATTAATATTTCAGGGGGAGACCATGCAGTATTTGTGAGGTGCTGAAGATTTTTTTTTCGACCTATCAGAAAAAGAATTTTATTCTTGGACCGATTGCATTTTATAATGCGTTGTACATATTCTTTCTACGTTTTACGAGCGTTATATAATGGGACGAGTCGACGAAGATATAAATAAGCAGAGTTATCGTTTAAAGTTTTGTCATTTTTCTTGCAGTTTACATGCTCAAGGCAGTATAATACGAATAACATGCTTAAAGATATCAAGTGTTATGTATGGATTTGTAAGCAGGAGATATCTGACATATACTTCCGTATAAAAACGTGTTGTCGATTAGATGTCTAAAAAAAATTATTTCGCCTTGATTAGTAACAAGTAATAAAAATAACAATAATAATCAGAAATAGCAATGAAAGAAAATACAAATAAAACGAAACACAATGACAATACGAATAATAAGAAATCCGAAGACTCCATCAGCAATTTGAAACTAAATGCCATGCATCTTTTTGACCAGATAAGAGATAGAAAATAAGGTACGAGGTCAACCAATAACAACCAAGTGATTGAAGATATAGATATGAAGTAAGTATTTCTGACAGGTTAAAATAATTTTTAGCTGACCAGGTAAACAGACCCTAACCTCGTAACACTTTGTCGTCGTTTCAGTCGACAAAAGCCACGTGGTGATGTTTACTATTTTTGCTCAATCAGCCCGCACGATTAATATCTCGAGACCCGAACCAAAAGTCCAGCTCGAATTATCACCAGGAGACAAAAAAAGAACGAGTTCAAATAGAACGTTTCTCCCCAGAGCGACGCACTTGCTCGGTCGGTAACTGTTTCGCGCGGCTCGTGCAGACAATCTCGAAAGCCTTCAGCTCTGTCCATCATGCAGCCATTGGAAATCACATATGGTCACTTTATCTGAATGCTGCTTCAGCCAATATTCGATTACACATACGTTAGAGGAATTGTTTATCCATACGTGATGAAAAGCAGATTTATACACCAATCGTACAATAAGTCACAGGTTCGAGTTATTGTACCGTCGGCCGATAATAATAAAAACGACCAAACGATTTTATTGATAAAACCGAGATAGAATATTCATGGTTAATACTGACACCTACGAAGGACAGCTGACAACCATTACCCGAGTAACATGATCAGTTGAATTTTATAAATAAACTATAAATAAACAATGGACCTTGAACGTAGGATGCTTTTTTCTTATGGACACTGTACTGTCACTTTATTAGCGCTGTCATGTTTCAGACTGTATAAATAAATCGTTCTGCTCGAAGGGCCTTTTATTACTACTATGATGAAACTGCGATTGCGCGATAGGCCAAGGTCCGATCAACAGTTCGAAAACCTTCGTACAGTTTCCGCTTGTGTTGTCGTTTCTCTTGACAGTTCAAATGAGATTTCTCCAAGAAAAATCATGTGCGACCTATGGAAAATAGTTTGCGACTAAAATCGTCAATAATTTCTCGTGGACTTTGAGCCGCGTTGCGAATGGGAAGAAAAGCGTGACGTTTAACGTTAGTGATATATGGTCACGTGATTGAAAATTAAAAATATATCTACGACACACGGAGATGTTTTCTTCGGTCGACTATTTTAAAAGTTCACATAATTATAGGCCTACGTGCTATTTGGAGCGTCTACAATGTCATCAAAACACCACTGACGTATCACAACCTTCCGTGTTCAGAATCTCGCAATGGCGCTAGTTCTATTCCAGATCGATTGTCATTGCTAGGAAATTTTATATCTGGTCACACAGTTACGATTTAGGTTTAAAAAATGACTGCGATGACCTAAATCGGCAGAATTTAATTTATATTGGTATTAGGAAAATTATCATTTAATTAACACGAATGATTTTGGTTATTCTTTTTTTTTATATTTTCACCTGTCTCTCTTACCACTTACAATTAGTTTACCGGTGCTCCACCAATTAAGAATGTATTTTAGAGAAAACTTTTTTATAAATATAATTGTTTAATGGAAGATTCGAATGGAACCAGAAAGTTTGTACACTACGACATCTATTGCACTATAACCGGTTACACGTCGGTTTAGCCAACGATAAGTACAATCTGTACTGTCGTATATAAACATAGCAAGGGTTGAACTTTGACATTATATGTTCAGATAATTTCACAATAAATATTCGTCGAAGTGCTACGTTCATATCTCTCATAAAATTTTCGTTCAAGTTCTACGAACCGAGAGATCGTGTTATGACAGAAAAAAGAGGTCTGCTTCGCCGAATGATTTCGGTTAATCGCTTAGGCTAATTATAAAGCGTTCAATATTTGTATGCTTTGCCAAAAGAGAATGAATACCCAGCCGATCTATCACTGTGAATTATAAATGACCGAAAAGAACAGAAAGGTGAGGTCGAAGTTCTAATTTCCTTGATAATGTTAAACTAATTTCTCAATTAACCTAAAAACTCCCACAACGTATATAGATAATAACACAGAAGCCTTGATAATCGAGCTGGCGCCAGCTTATCACAAGACTTGAGCATTGATCCAAGAGATCTAAATACCCTAACGACCTCGGAACGGTTATTGGGCTAATGCGTGTCCAAGTGACGATTCGTTTGGCTCAACCGCTATCGAGACTGATGATCTGCTCGAATTCAACTTTCTCATTTAATCTTTCCTCAGATGGAGGAGCAGAGAGCGTTAACCATAGTCTAAACGATACTCAAGGATCAACACTCGTGAAGAAGCTGGGTACAAACTTTCAAGGATGTGGGGCACGGGGGTACGATTTTGCAACGGGCGCCGGGACGTCTCGACGATCTTCATGAAACTGCGACGTACCAGCCAACATAAGCCAATCAATTATTCCGGTGAAGCGATAGTACAAAGAAGTAAAATTCCAGTCAGAAATTTCGTGCCTTAAGTCATTCTTTTATTTGCATACTTACTGCTTAATTATCTGATAGCGTATTTGGTAATAGTCACGATCGTAACGGTGAAAATTTTGAGCATCTAAAGACGATCGGAGGTTAATAAACTGCTCGATGGGAAAAAAGTACTGCGTCGTAACCTGGTTCTTTTGAATGCGCACAAAGCCATTGCTTCGTAAACACGTGAGACTGCACTCAATCCCTCTTGGTATATTCTCAACGCACAATTCGCTTTTGCTTAGAAACTCCGAATCATCGAATTGCAAAAGCAAAAGGGGTCCCTTGCGCCAAATGGATTTAGCTGAAAAGAAGGCCACGACGCAGTAGGCCATGCAGCGGTATTGATTTCGGTTTGGCTTCTACACTAGAGATACCACCAGTCACATAATATCTGTTGCGAATGATAACGCGTAAGATACCCTTTCAGTGGCACGAAATCCTTTAACGATATTTCGACCACAATACCCTTTTTCTTCGGGAAAAGATATTACCCATGTGATGTCTTGATATCTTTAAATTTGACAACGGGGATGAATTTTTTTCCAAGAAAATCAGTTTTTTGTCAATTCAACAAACTGATTTTTCGGTGAATCGATTGATCTGGGAAAAAAGATATTTGATCAAATATTTCCAATAATATAAATATTATTTTCTTCAGAAACTCAGATTTACGGGGGTTATTGTATAGGCGGTAGAGAAAAAGTTATACGATAGGGAAAAAGTGTGTTATATCCTTTTCATAGCATGAAGTTGCTTTTATGGAGAAAAAGAATACGGGAAATAATCTATTGTTTTCCTATTATAAGCCTTCTCTTTCGGGAAGTGATAATCAGATTAGAGCGTTCGACCACACGTCGAGATTTCAATAATGGAAAACTCGTGAAACGATCGTAAAAAGGTCACGAGGGTCATATAATAAATCAGGTCGCAGGCGTAAATGCAAGTACCAATTCACAAGCTGGTTATGAAACTAGTGATAAAAATGCACGTGATTCTCGTATTCTGTCGTAAATAAAGTCTGTATTTACATGATAAATATTGCGAACTCGATGATCAAGTTAAATATTTGTGTGGGCAGCGCGTTTTGCGGTTCAAAGATACGAGTAAAGTGCTGCTGTTGTATAATGAATTTAAAAGTCTGTACTTATTGGAAAGACAAGAAAACTGGTTAAACTGGGATTATAGAATTTTATAATAAAATTAAATCATCAATATTCAAAAGTTATTAACGTCTGTCGCTTTAGAGATATTTTGTTGCTCGATTTTCTAATTATTTTTTACAGTGACAAAATTTTTATCTTGAATCGGCACTACCTCTTATCACTCATTAGTTTTGTTGTTATTGAAAATCCGACGTGAGAAAAGACGGAAAACATCCTTTCTACTGATATCAATATATTATCAGCCACGCTATATTACGATCGGTTACGTTTTATGTTCTATATGATTATTAGCGAATTTAAATCCGACTACTCCGCCTGTTTTACCGGCAAAGTTTCTCACGGAAGGAAACATGTTCCTGGCTGTTCGAGTTGCTTGCTTCGTCTATCAGTCTAAAATTTGTATAATCCTCCACAAGACCCATTGCTAATCGATCTACTTTGAAGGTCGTGTGAGTTATGAGCTATACGAGAATTCGAAATATTTGGTATAGAGATTATTGATTTTGTATCATAAAATTTATTACCATGGAAATTCAATTTATGCGTTTCCCGCATACCCTACGGTATTACCAAATTGATAAAGGCGTCTGATTAGATCGCGACTGATAACCAGTGTGGCATGATAGAACGTCGTTTGTCAGTTCAAACCGGCTTGCTCATTTGTGCTGTCAATGGGAAAACAGAAACTGATATAGTAGTCTGGTTAAGACCGGTTTCCCTTGACAAGTGAAATACATAAGCTCGACCAGATCCAGACTTCGGTAGACACCGTCGACGACGTCCTTGTCGGGAATCCGAAGCATCATTGGACTAGGTTGCATCTGTGGCTCCAAAGCATCCTCAATCGTTTATTGAAACTTTACTGAAATCAAATTTGAGACAATTCAATAGCAGCAATAAAAATAAGACTATAGGTATTATCAGTACCTCCTTGCAGACCCAAAAGTCCTCTTCTGATAGCTGCTGATAACTCAAATGAATTATATAAGAATTATACTTTCATCAGAGCAGCAAATTTCTTTATACCTAAACGAATCCTTATCAATTTCGTTGGAAAGGAACGTCAGAGCTCTAATGAATGGAAGTCAAGTCATAAAATCGTGACGCATGTTCAGCAGTGAAAAGTAGGGGCGGTTAAAGCTATTAAGCACTACCATTTTATTTTTTAATTCATGCAATTGGTATGCATCCTTCGATCATTCAATTTCCTCTTTTCCTTCCAGTTCAGCGGTGCTTGTTTCCGCTGTAACAATTTGTCGAGGTTTTTATTAATTAGAAAAAATTCTTATCACCCAATGCTTATTAAACATTCATTATGAGCCATAGTAATAATTTCGATTTTTCATAAACTCATTCAGCTGCCATAGAAATTAATCTAAGAATGACTATCACATATTGAAACTCGATAAGAAATCTGCGATATCATTTTGTGCAGCCCTACTGCACCTATGTCACACAACTCAAGAGATTCATGGTGCGTGGCATTGGGCCGCAGCGATTACTTCTGCAGCGAGACGACTAATCATGTATAATACCTGGCAAAGGTGGAATGAGAAAAAAATTTATTGCATCGAAGCTTATGGATTAACAAGATAAACTGCCATGTTGGGTTCTGCCCTTCAAGGCTGGACTTTTCGCTCTATTTCTTGTGTCCATATAAAAGACGACGTACAGTACCACGTTTAAATGTAGAATTTTTGAATTCAATAAAAATTGCATCATTGTCAACTGCACCACTCAGTACGACCTCGATAGCTTCCAGTGAGAAATTCCGTAATGCTTTTCTATTCGTCAATAACCCACGATTGCCGTGACCGTACTAAATAAATTTTATGCAATCTTTCATGACTAGCAAAACAATATCTATTTTTTTTTTCTATTGCGATCGTCTTACTGCAATCTAAGGTTTATTTCATTGGTTAACCACTGCGCTGTAAACACAGCACGTATAGCCGAGAAGTATTGACGTGCGTACGTATTGAAGGAACCAATGAGACGTAATGATCGCTGTCGATTTGCATGCTTCACTTTCGTCACTGTCATTGTAAACACGATGACGAGCTTGATGACACGTGAGTCTTCTCGGTTACGAGATCGTTAAGTGATACTTAGGATTTTCTCATACTTGTCTCGGCACTGATTGTTACGATTATTTCTGAGAGAATTGCGTGTGTACGAAGAATGAGAAACGTGACGTCACGGGCAAACGAATCATCCTGGTTATTATTGTGTCTTGGCAGCGGATTACGAAAGATTCGAATAATCCGATACGCCAGTGTCTTTATATTTGTATAATAAATATTAACGCGAGGAAATGGATCTTTGGAAGTATTCGATTTCGAATTATCATATAAGATTAAATGGAACCGTATACTTTATTTTCATAATTCAATAGATATCAATGAATTAAATTATTATGAAACGCTTTATCTTCCCTTGGAAAAGAAACCTTTCTTGTTGTCTTTGAACTGGACTGTACGCCTACTGTGGTTTTATTTTATGGGTTTCATTAATTTTCATACGCATTATTTTTTTTTGAAGATAAATCGTGCATGTAATATATGTGTATGCACGTACTAAAATGTGCAAGTGTATTCATATCTTGCACGCAGTTTATGCATTTATATACTAACCAACATCCGTTCGAAATATGAACTTGATTCTACCCAGGGTTACGTGGTAGACAGGGCAGGTTAGTTAGTCGAAATTTTGTTTTGATATCATTCGATGCTTTATCAGTGAGACATGATATTGAATCGATTTTTTTCTGACAATCAATCGGAATCATAGAAATTTTATCATTCCAAGTCGTTATCTTTCTAGGTGATTCATTTCAATTTTAGTATGTTTCTAATAAATTATCGAATTATTGAAACACGTTAAAGATAATCGTTGATGACGAATTGTTTTATATGCGAAGGTCAATTTAAATACAATCCAGTTTAGACCGTGGACCGTATATTTGCACGATCATGGGTTTTGTGAACACGCTGAAAGACATTGGATAAACCAGTTCGCGAACACTATTTTTGCACCGTCTCAATTTTGTCCTAACGCCAGTTGGATATGCCTTAATTTTGGCTCAGGTTGTGGTTACTAAATCTACTGGTTAAAACCAGTATGGTCTCCCTTAACGAACAATTTAAATTCGAATCGCTGCTAGGGTTACGTCACATCTACGTAGACCGGGACGTTAACAGCTTTGACGTCAATGATTCACGATTCACCATTCAAACCAATCTGCCTTCAGTGACTCAGAATCGCAAATCAGGCAAATATGTGAATTTCAAAGGGTATAGAAAGGCTGTGAAACCAATTCATGGACGAAGCCACAAAAATCGTATTGCAAATAGAAACCAGAAACCGGAACTTGTAGGCGTAGGATAAGATACGATACGCATACAGATACGAGGCTGTAGAACATTTCTGAATGTTGGCTTACATTTAATAACCTTATGTGACACTCTTCGCGTATCAAGAATAATTATGATAGAAACTAATGGGCTTAAATAATAGTACAGGAACGTGATCCATTTGTCCACAAGGATTGCTTTTATTAATAGTCGACATGGGGATGCTGCGATTAGGTTGGTACTGATGAGGAGTAGAGCACAGAGTCCCATGGGAAAATTTGCAGTGGGGTGGTCCGACTGTGCGAGCAGAGAGACTATACATTTGTTTATTTTAAGAGTTTATTCCCGTGTGAGTTATTTCTGCTGGCATTCTGCCATCTTAGAACAGAATGCCATTCCCGTCGCATTAGTAATAGCAGCGCGACGACGGATCATTGATGTGATCCCTGTAGGTAACCGTTCCATATATGTATATTTGAATAGCTGAGGGGGAGTGTAGATCCGCCATTTTATGACGTCTCCACTGTGACCTCGAAATTAAAAAAAAAAAGAAGCGGAATTTAATCGTGAAACGTGAGAGGGTGACACCCCCTATGACATCAGAGCTTTGGTACATATTGGACGCCTGACCTTCCTCCAGGAAACTCGGAACCAGATTAACTTTCGTTGCGGCCAACAGGGCAAATACGTCCTTACCGACTATGTCTTCGTGTCGGTTAGTTGGCAGCTGCACCAGAACTGTGGAAAAATGTTGCGTGGGTGCCGAGACGCTACGTCACGTAATATAGGCGCCGTGTTCTGTGAGTACGCAGCGCCGTCGACGGCGCTGCTGCTTAAAATAACAAAGCCAACCTCGCCGTCGCGCAAAGGCATAATAAGAGGATCGCACACAGCTCACGCTACGAGCGCGTGTTACAATCAAACAAACTAGGCTCTCGTCCAAGATGAACATCGACGAAAATCCTTATTCCCTATTTTGCTTGCCACGACATACTTCTTGGAAATTACTACGTAGTCGCATGAAAACAGTCACGTCACATTTTACAGACAAACAAAGTCGCGAGACGGATCGTTCATTAGATAGATGGAAGCGCCATCTTGCGCATGCGCGCGTCTAACGGTCTTTTCGCAGTGACCATCCTTAGTTAAATTCTCGGCTGGCGTCGACGGTGATCGCCTACTCGTTTGACGTATTCATATCCGAAATCTTGAATCTTCCTCGAACACTGATACTTTACGACGAATTATTTCCGGTGTTCGAAAATAGATTAGATGTCCTTCAAAACGGCTGCTTTCACGTTTATTGAACGTAGAAATATACTCGGATAGAAATTGTCGACAGGCCCTAGCTGGGCGCTAGATAATTTGTCGAGTGTCAAAGTAGGCGCTAAGTAGGAAAGTCTGTAGGTTCCAGTTTGGTTTATAATGCTCAAAACGTCTGCCCCTATTATATACGGATTTCCTAGGCGGTATACAGTTATTCTGTATTTTACCAAACTAATTCAGTGAGTCTTTGCTAGGTTCTGGAGGATTTCCTAGGCGCTATATAGTTATTCTGTATTTTACCAAACTAATTCAGTGAGTCTTTGCTAGGTTCTGGAGTCATCTGTATTTTTAAGTTATATTATATATTTTTAATTTATTTAAATATACAGACAATATAACCATCATAGGCTTTTAAACGAATAGAAAAATTATTTTTTTATATGGTTGACAAAGAGCCAAATGCCGTTCCTAGTCTTTAACATTTGTTAACGTTGAGTCAAAAGCCGTGTAAGTGGCTTTCCCTGTTATCTAGTCAAACTTTATACCTCTATATCCCCGTAGTTATCATGCTGTATTAACGTACCTTTATTAAAATGTGTTACGTAAAAATATTATGTACTCTGATACATACGTGTATGAGTGTCCCCTATCTAGTAAGGCCTCCTATAGGACTCCGCGGAAAGTTAGTACATAGGCCTTGAATAGTTCAATAGTCAGAGCATTCAACCGACAAGTGGAAAACCCGAGTCTTGGTCCAGTTCTCTGATTTTTTTCCCACGGATCCTACAATTGGTGTAAGAAGTGGGATAGGGGAATTCCTTTCCACATGAAGCCGAACGACGTTGTCCCGGAGTTTAAGATGAAAAAACAAAAGACAAGTGAGGGGATGTATCCACTCAGGATATCAGAGTGTTGGAGTATGGGGGGGGGACCCTATCTACTAAAGTCTCTTATAGGACTTTGCAGGAAAATAATACACAAGCCCTGGCTAGCATCGTGGGCAGAACATTTGCGTGGCGAGCAAAAGACCCAGGTTCGAATCTCAATCCAGTTCCGACATTTTTCCGCAGATTCTATATACATTTAAAATATACTACGTTAAACCTGATATGAAATGCCTACTTTGCAGAATTGGCATACTACTTAAAAGTTATAGTAGCTAGCCCATAATTATAACATTTGGGTAGAAATACCAATTCAACCCCCGGTTGGGGCCTTTCGTGACGTCACGGATGTGCCGTGCCAAATTTGTACACAGGATATAGGCGAATTTTCAACGGGCGGGCATGTTGCCTAATATAAGCTAGACTAGAGCCACCGTAGGATTTGCCATCCAGACATATTAAGAAAAATTTTTACCCGCGTACGAATATCAAACAAATGTCATGTGGATATACAAGGTATTTGTAGGGTACAGTTGCACAAAATGTAAATAAATATTTTGTATGATTTTATACTCAAACTATAATGAAATACCGTGCGTCATTAGACGTATATTTTGAAGTTACTGAAATTGACACATACAGTCCTTTATTTAATTTGCGAGAGATTAACGTTCACTTGTAAATTTTCAATTGACCGATTATCGCTATAAGTGATTAGGACATTTCACTCTGTTAACGCTAGTTCAAATGGTACATTGGAATGTATACAGAGCAAAAAAGTTTCCGTCTACACATATATATAAGAAAGGCTCAGTTTTCACTGTCATTTTCCTACTGGTCATTTCCATTACTTACGACCGTTTACGTAAACGACACTTTTGTAAGACTTATGCGTGAAATCCAAAATTATTATAAATATCCATACCTATTGACAAGTAAATACGCAGTATATTTTTAGCGTTCAAAAGAAGTTTACCTAATATGTTAATAGACATACGTGAAAGACTAATTCAAGATAGACAATTTCTTGTGTCATCATAATCAGATATTTTTTCTAATTATTATTCATTTATGCCTTTATTTTTTAAGTAACTATTTTACTTTAGCTTCTTATAGGCCAAAGTCGAATCTGGAGAACGATATTTTTTAAGTAAACTTTTTAAAGTAAACATTATGTTTACGTGTCTCGCGTAATGAGTGTGTAGGCAAAGGTGTGAAAAATTCAATCGTCGCTCGTATGTAAAAAAAAATGACAAAATGGCTTCTTGGCACAGACAGCCAAACGAATTGTTATTTTAGAGCAAGCCGGTGGCTGCATTATTAATACCATCACGAAAGATTACGTAGTCCCAAAAAGAAAAAAGAAAAGAAAAAAGTCAGCTTTATTGTTTTGATGTACCTTGCTATTATTTTTAGCACGAACACTCTTCCTAATGCAATAGGTAATTTACATTTGCACATGAATCTATATTTCTACTTACTTACGCTGTTGTTCAGAACAATAATAATACACGACGATAAAAATATTGTTTAGTTATTCATTTGTGCATTTAAAATTTTTTCTTATCTTATCGTACCGATGATACAAATTTGTGGGATCTCTAATCTCTCCGAAGTATATTGATTAAGAATTAATTTATGTTAACGGCAGATTAATTTCCCAAATTGCCGTGTCACTGAGTATTGCGTTGAAGCTAAAGAATTAAGTGTTATTAAAACTGCTGAAACATGGCTATTATATATATTTGCTATTAACGCAGACCTTGAGCTCTGCATGGTTCGTCGATTCGTAAACTTAAGTCAGTAAAGTCTGGAAAAATGTAGTTCTAAGATATTATGATTCACGAGTTTCGTAATCAATGGCTGTGTTATCCAGTGACCATTTTGCGATTCGCTATTAACTCCACGTCATTCAACTTTAAGATTAACAACTGTTTATGACAACTTTTAATGCAATATTTCTAATCAAACGATTGGACATTTTCTATCGCGTTCCACGTCAATGCATTCACTCCTATGTTATAACATGTTTGCGAATTGACAAAAGTCATTAACGTTCCGCAGTTTGCCGACTCACAGAAAACGTGAAAATTCAAATAACCTGGATAACGATCATGTATAATTCTTTCACAGCTTTCCAAATTTTTTATTTGCCATATAATTATTATGTAAACTTTGTCGTAATATATCACAACTATCGACCTATAAAAACAGTAATTACGACAATGTCTCAGAAAACAAGTATTTGATCCTATAAATCTTATATAACTATCGAAGCGACAAATTCGATCCGGTGAACAAAGCTTCCTTTCAAGGGCACGTCTAAGTAGTGATACACTTGTAAAAGAATGTACGATTAACTCCATAATTCTTCATTAGCGTGGTGAAAAAAAAAATGACTGACCTCACTAATTACAAGCAAGGTCGATCGTTACTCTATATTAATTTATATTATTGCATTTCAATTGACGCGTATAATACGCATATTGTGTAAAAATTGATAATCTGTCTAATTGAAGATATAACAAATGAGGCAAACATGTTATTCTAAGAGTTGCAATGTACCATTATTATGTCTGTTATCTACCCCGTACGGATGAGCTATGAGAAGAAATCTACGCGTCAAAAGAAATATATTTTTTCTTACTCGTGGTGCATACGCAGATACGTTTTCTTTATAATTTCCACAGGACAGCGTAAATAAACATTATTCACTTTTGGACAACCTCATAAAATTTAATACCGGTAATAATCCACTTTGTTCAGATGCGTCATCGCGAGTTTAACGAATACATGACATACTGGAAATCCCGTGGAACCATATAATCGAGCACATTTTAGACTTCGTAAACTCCCATTCACCGACAGTGCTCAAGCCAGTTGGATTTTGCCATTGGAAGATGGAATGGAAAATTTGAAGAGATGCTGCCGTGAAAGGACTCGTAAATTATATAGAGTATAGTAGCTAATTCTGTAACAGTGTATCAATGGGATATTTATACCTGTAATTATCTAATAATGATATTAATAACATTTTCTAAAGTAATCCATACAGTACTGTTGTATTTAGATTTGATTTCAATTAGATATAATAATGATAATTATAAACAATGATAACTTGCTTTGGATTACTTTGCTTTGGAAATAACCAAAGTCTTTGAGATAATGGCAGTCAATCGCTAAGCTCACTTAACATCCACTTTTATCATTTTAGCAAATGTGCAACAGCACGGACCAAGAATAATGCCGCAACATCTAGAAATAGTAACGTAGTAGTACGAGAACGTATTGATCGTTCGACCCTGTTATGCACGTTTCTGTTCTGCGGCAAGTGCATCGACCTGAATTCTCGTCAAAATATAGCTAAAGGTATCCTTGGCCACGCCAGTTTCACAACTAGTCGATGGGCTACGTTTCGGCGATAAAAGATTTCTGCGACAAGCTTCATTCGCGACTCGAGAACTTTTTTAACATTGAAAACAGACATGCAGGTTTACTTGGACTAGGAAATGTCTTAAGGCTTTTTTTAAAATTTCCATTCGGAAATTCTTAGGCATTCCTTACCAAGTAATTACTTAAGTTATTTTTCACTATACCTATAGCGAAGTAAACAAGAGTAAAATTAATCTTTTTTAGTATTTATCAATCCTGTTTTTACTTTGTGAGTGAAATTTTCGTCTTCCTTATCCTATTTGCCTTATTCTCCATATATGGGGATTAAGTTGGAGATTGTGAATAAAATTCAATGAGAATGTCCCATCGTGTATGGTTTAGTGTGAATGAAGCTTAATGGGCGAACCCCTTCGTAGATACGGTACTGTCCATTCTGGCGCGTAGTATATTTAAGGTCATGAAAATTCATAGCTTTGACTGTACCCAGAATGCAGATAAAGAAAAAAAATCCACGTGGTGAAACGAAATGCCTTTGACTGGAATACGCGTCATGAAGGGATACACATGTGTAAAGTATCGAATAGAATATTAGATAAGGTAAAGATTTTCTTTCGCATTGATGTTTTTGTCCTTATCAAGAAAAAAAAAAATAAATAAGGTATACATATAAATATCAAAAATATTTCCCGAGTGGAAAACCAGAGCTTCTGGTTTTCAAACGACATATTTTAGTTCGGATTTATATTTTTCATAATTTGTAAATCAGTGAGAATGATGTCCATTCAAAAGTTTTCCATGAGCATATAATAAAAATTACAATTTCTTTCGTCCTATGATAAGCGTTACCTCTTTTTAACCCTTTTGCGTCCTTGCAATGCTTTCGTTGAAAAGAAGATTGTTAACTAATCAAAAAGGGAAGATCACAAGACGACACATTCTTCAGCCATAATTTAGTACAGTTATACATTCTATTTTTAACCCGTATAATTTTCACGCTAATAACTCAGACGATGACACACACGTAAGTACCGCGAGCTCTCCCACAGTGGAAATTTCCATTCGCGAGAGTCATTGGCGTAGCTACCGGCAAATTCATCATTAAAATTGCAAGTATCAAATGACAAAGGTCATCAATAAAAAATTCACATATCCCCTCTACGTATTAATTTTCACGAAATTAGTCACTTCTACTTATTGGTTATTTGCGTATCGACAAAAATTCAAAGTTCAAGATAGGCAAGGCGCTTCGTAATAATCATAATGACAAGTACCAAACGATAGTATCAGCGATATATATATATATACCTCTTTAATTAATTACATCGATAAATCATCAGTTAAGTCAACTAATCCGTAACGCAAATCGAGTTTCTTAATTGAGTCAAATTAACCTGTTCTTTGACTTTACATGTCGTCAATAACTACTGAATCAGATCGCGAAACGCTGAAATAAGTAAAACCGGAATTGTCCCGGATTTATTAAAGAATTTCGCAACTGAGATCCGCAAATGGCAATGGCCAATGTACGGTGCAGCGTCGCGACAATCCTTCACGTGCAGCCCACTCTTCGAAATTTTCGAACTATGATTCACAATACCTGACATCGTTAGTAAGTCGTAGCTATATATCGCAGTTGGACGGCTGTGATAATGTACACGGATTCCTATGTATTATTTATCAGTTGACGATGGCTATGTATGGCGCTGGAATCGATCGAAAGGAAATTTCTAGAAACCCCATTCGCAGGTGGCTCCTACGTACTAGGTGACTTTAGCGCCTGACATAAAAGACACCAAGTATATGTCCGCACGATACCCATGTGCGTGTCACGAAATCGTCAAGGCGCATTCAAAGCGAGAAAAAACCTCGAATTAGTAAATTGTCTCCTCTTAGAATATAGAATGGAAAATTATTTTTTATTACCTAAACGAGCTCCTGGTATCGAATGTACATACAGGTTTATTCGCGGCAAACGCAACCAGCTGAAATTGGCCCTGAATGGGCGATTTCATGTATGGGAGCAGGGTGGTCAACTAAAGAAATGAAACTTAACGTCATAAATCATAACATTGCTAACATCATGAATTTCGCATTCTTTCATTTGTTTAACAAGGCCACACTGTCTCGATTAACAGAATCGTTCAATCGCGTCCAACTTCAGCTGGCGCGTTTGCCGTGAGTAACTCTGTATGTATGTGTATTTTCAAGATCATCATGCAAGTCTTGAATCATGTAACTTTAATTAATAAAAAACGTGTCTACGACAGACCAATTAATGGTCAATTTGAATGCAGTGACTTCTGTTTATTAAAATCAACCTAAGACCTGCAAATTGATAATTGGTTGATCTTTCGCACACCCACCGTTTTTTTATCAAGCCTACGTGTCAGAATTGCACGATAAATATAGCTAAGTATCATGACAGTAATGTTGACCGGGAACATAATTCTAGGTCAATAATTGATGATAATTTTATCAATTTTTTTACCCGAAGCTTCGATGATAGTGAATGTCTTCTATTCAGTCCCTCAGTTCAATCTCGATCACTTTATCAATGTTTGTCAATCGATAAACTTGCAATTAAAAAAATTTTCCACACTAAATTTTCTGTAAAAATTATATGTTCACTAAAATACTTGTCAGGTCTTTTCACTTGAAGGTGTTCTACGCAAACTCAAATTTTTATGATTTACCTATGCTGTCAGAATTAAGCATGTACTGAATTAGTCGCCACCCGGTATAACCAATGGGTGACAAAGTTCTGATTTGGTCGATTAAATATAATTGTTATTAAGTTGTTATTGTGCAGTAGAAAATGGATGCAATCAGTTTTGTGCTCATATAGGTAATAGTATTCCTCGTTCAGCTGAAACTAGGATGGGTTACATTGGGTTTGGTAGTAAAATTTCTTAATATAACATATGATAACCAACTGGGTAACGAAAATAATTAAGGCGTAGGTTTTGCAGTCTGAAACTCATTTATTGAACATGACATAAAAATCGCGATACATAATAACTATAAACCGAGGTCTATTGTAAGCTTTCAAAACTTTAGATATATTATTCATTCGTTACTTTTAAGTATAATATCTCGTGTGAACTTCTTATCAAACGCTAACAGGTTATTTTATACATATATGTATATTTATACGCATGGAATGTACACTCAACCACCTTACTCGCTTAACCGTTGGAGCTTCGCGAAATTCGCCAATCTCAATTAACGCCAAATTCAATAAAATTTTTCAAGTCCTCAATAATTATCTAGACTGACAATATAATCTAATTTGCTAATATCCAAATACTGCAGATATACTTTTTGACTAAAAATTTTCATTTTATATTATTAAATCCTTTAACACTTCGTCCATACATGGACATTATTTATTTTATTAGCCCCTGGGTCAAAACCAGTAAGAGGTATGAGTTTTTTTTTTTTAAACGAAAGCTGCTTTTCGTTGAAAATAATAAATAATTACGAAAAAGCTTAGTTGTAGGAGGATAAAGGCAAGTCCAAAAGGCATGCAATTAAGAGCTTTTCGAACTTCGCCAAGTATTCGTTTCTGGGCTTTTGGCAGTGACGTTCAATCGCAATGGATGAGGAGAATGTAATCAGACGATTAAAAAGAAATGTGTAAATTACCGTTATCAATTAAAATTGGCAGTTAATTATTTCGACTCTTGTTTTACGGTTGATGACATTTTACGTAAGTATCGTGAAAATATGACAATTGATCGATCGCGTAACGTTATCATTATTTCTCCTCAGCCATGCTTCAAAAATCAGCTCAAAGCGTCCGGAAATAGGTATATATTACAGTATCGAAATAGAACAAAACAAAATAAAGAAGAGAGAAAACAGTTTAAAACATCTGAATAAATTACATACTCGTAATCGTGCGATCCACGACTGAAAAATAAAATGGGTTCCGGCGCTACAATACTTTCCTGTAGTCTCAATTTTGAAAATCATACGTAAAAGCAAAAATGGGTTGTATAGAACATCGATGCATATCTATACCTATATATGTATACATATATTTAATACGATTTACATTCTTTTTTTATAGAGAATAAAGAGCGTCTAGACCCGTTTTATTCTACAATCTTCGATCGCTATAATAAATAGATCGTATCTCATCAATCTCTAAACTCTAGTAACACCGCATTATCAGTACAAATCGTTGGGCGAAATACGGGACAATTTTTCAATGAACGTATTGAAAGTTCTTCCAGATGAAAATTAATGTTATTCGCGCCACGAATTCGTCCCGATATTTCGCGCAGCACCACGATATTAACACCCAATCGATACTTTTTTTTCATTAAGCAGTCTTTTACGAGAAGCGGTAACTTTTGGAAATTATTCGGTACACGCGCCATATCCGCCCGATGAAGCGAATCACCGGTAATGCGTGACATGTAGGCAATTTTCAAAATTTTCCGCAGATTTTATCTTTGTACATAGGTACCTCAAAACGGCTTCACTGCTTATGTCAAATTTCGGGCAACGATTTCGAAAAAGACTTAATCATTCTCGGGGAGCGCACGTATCTACGGATATTATCTATACGCGAGGACTCATTCGACTCGGACAAATTTTGACTTAACTTTTCCCACAATGAGGTCGCTCAAAATTGAATTTTGAAATCGTATTCGAATACAAAATGTAAATTTAAATCGTGAGCGACGTCCAGCATCCCTTATTCGCGACGCGTTTACGTAAGTCGCGATAGCGGTAACTCTCTTCGAATTTTTATTTTTCTCGAATCGTTGCAAAATAATTCTATCTTATAGGTTACGGTATCACAGAGTTACACGCGGTATCATTAAATTGCTCCCAGTTCGTAAATTTCCGAAAAAAAAGGAAAAAAAAACCAAAATAAGATTCTACGATGAAGCAAAGCCAGCCGATTTCGTGCCGTTTGCACAGATTATAATATCAAGGCGTGTGTAACTATATAAACGAAGTTCACATTTCGAGAAATGGAATTTTGCCTAAACTCCCGTGCACCTGCGCACGTATCTGCGCATGCACGCTGAGCAATGCACGGCTTTTCTTGAGCTTCTAAACATTAGTACAAAATATCGTCTTCTTCTCTCCCGATTTCGAAGATGTTCGAACTGCATTTTTTGCGATATTCTTTTCCTTCTTCCGTTCAAATCGAGTATTTTGTAAGTCCTTCGAATCGATCGAATCAAACTTTCAAAAGTATTCTCAAAGACGAGGTAACGTGGCTGTTTCGATACCTCGTTAGAAAATAATAAAATAAGAGGCGAGTGGTATATAATAATCTTTAAAGAAAATCTCAACAAAGATCAACCGCCATTAGGGAGTAGTGTTTTGCGCAAGTCCCAGCGCTAAAATGATCCTTCGTTAAGTCGTGCCAATCACGTAGCCACTGCGTGCTAACAGCAGTATCACTATTTACGTCAGTTGAATTACGAAAACTTCTAATCTTCTCCAAAACAAATTGATTAAACCGATTACTAACAGCAATCAGGATGTCATTGGATTCACTGAATCGATAGTAAATCACCTGTACGATGTAAATATGCAATAGATAGATAGAAGGTACACGCCCCAAAGATTTTGTATTATTGAGATCGGATCTTTTTTAGCGCAGAAACTTAGGCAGCGAATAATTCACTACATAAAAGTGCCACAAGCAATGACATTCAGAACAAATAGTACGTACTTCTAATCACGTAACTTTTCATGATATATATATATACTATATAATATATATAAGTATTTTAAAATAAGTCTTTTCTTAGGCTTCTGTTCGTTATGATCGACCGAACACTCTCGTGCTCTTGTTTTATCTGAGTCTCTCTCTATCGCGATGTCATTCTCTCGAGTAGTTAGATTCGCACTCTCAGTCATTCGCGCACATACGTGGCTCTTTATTATTCGCGCGTTTTTCTAAAGCTACGAAATGAAAAGATAAGCGACTTCCGGTGGCAATAATCTGAGCCCCAAGATCTCTTGGAATAATTTGACCCAACACGGGATATGCCTCTTTCTCTCTCTCTTTCTCTCTCTCTCTCTCTCCCTCTCTCTCTTTCTCTAGCTATCTAGCTCTCTTACTCCTTTTTTCTCTTCCACTCTCTAGTCAGTTGTTACGGTGTACTCGGTTTCGCGAGTTACGTTACGTTCTTGTCGCCACGGGTCATCGACGTTGCGCGAAAATGTAGCATGACTACTCAAGAAGAGTCTAATGTGCAACGGTGATTGAAGGAACTAGCATTTAGGACGTATCTCATGTCTCGAGACAATCCTGAACCAGCGACTTCCTGCCTGAAGTGAGAAACGGAAGGATACTCCGTTGTATCCTCGACACTGACCTTCTGTTCCTTAGCAGCTTCTTTCTGATCTTGCCGTAGCAAGGATCGTCGCATCCAACGATGTGTAGTCCTGTACCATCTTGAACAAGGTATAACAACCGTGTGCTCGTATAGCCGGTGGACGTGGTCGTCTTCTTCTGGAACAGTCCAGGTCCCATCATTCCCATGTTTCAGGACTAATGTCGAACGCTTCTCTCCGTCCAGATGACCCAAAGGATCAGGATGTTCCTCCGGAAACAAGTCTCGAAACAAAACGTAAGGGTCTGCGCGTTGGTTTCTCTCTACCAGGCTGCCGGATCCGGGCACGAGCGGGCCACTAGTTTGGTACTGATTCCAGAACCGGAAGGTGCCGAGGTGCGACGGATCTCGATTGGTTTCGAACCGGAAACGGGTGGCCGGCCCAAAACCCCTTGGGTGTTTCACGACAGATTTCGCTGATCCTCCGAGTTGTCATCTGCCTTCTTCAAAGAGCGTTTCAGCTTATCCACAAGTCTATTGTGAAACTTGTTCAAGGAGTTGGAGCTTCCGGTCTTCGGAGGTGAAGAGCCGGTGCTCTTGCTGGGACTTTGAAGTGAGCTCTGAGATGCCCTGGAAGAGGTTCTCGAAAAGTGACGGGACGTCAGAGTCACCGAACGGTGAGCCGGCGATGTGAGAAAGTCGGAACCCGGTGAAGTGGACAAGGAAGGTCCTTCGGATTTCGAGCATTCAGACACCTGAAACCAAAAGATTAATGTTCGTGTTAATAGCCGAGGTCTCTCGCGAAAGATCTCGGAACTAGAGTGCAGCATTGCAGAGGAACGAAAGGGAATTTTGCGAACATGATTTCTTATACTCTCGTGTCCTTGAAGACTACCGGTACAACATACGAGGACGTCACTCAAGGTGAGACTCCGTAATGAGTTCCTTAACGGTATTCACATTCTATAGCAGTACGACGACACGATCTCGAGAATCAAGATCAAGGATCAAGTTCTTTTTCGGCAGTTAAGGCACCGCCTTCTCCACTCATTTCCAAACCACTTATCGCCCCTGAAACATGCAAACATTTGCACAAAATCTTTCTCCCGGAGATAAATTAATTCCCAGAACATGATCCTAAGCGATTCTACACATATGCCGGTACGATTCAGCGGACTGAATCCATCGGCGCGAGACGCGGAAAAAGGTGTAAATATTTATTCGCGAGTCTCGACGCAACACGAGCACGAGATCTCAACTGAAGGAAGTTCGCGTTCTTATCACAGCGTGACGATAAAGCAGCAGCGCAACTTTTGATCTATCAAAAAATTCCGAGTCAACGAACGCAATCTACCGAACCAAGAAAGTAAATAAGAATATCTGATATTTATCATAGAATTAACCATTTTCCATATGTAAATTTACATTTCTGATTAATTTAGTATTAAACTTTCACGCCATCTTTAATTAATACCCACGAAAATTGCGTCCCGCATAACATTGGCATACATGCTCGTCATAGCACATGTATACGTGATCCTTCTTCAAGACACGTCCACTTCCCATTGTCATAACGATGATCGGTTACAATGATTAGACTATATCCGCCTAGGTCTCAATCTGCGTAACACTTTGCTTCTTTGCGTCTGGCGCTGCAGGCAAGGCCGGGCTCGAGTGGGAGCTATGCCGGCGGCCCCGAAGCACGAGACAAGTAACAGTGGCTCTCCGAGGTATTTCCCAGCGAGAATAAATAATACGTCTGGGGCAACGGGCAACCGAGAACCTCGCACACGTGTTCGACCGTACGTGTTATAATGCGAGGCAATCACCGGCAACTATTCCCATCCAATTTATCCGACTGACTATGTAATACATCGACTGGAATACGCGTGCCAAATTCAAGTGGACGCGTGACGAGTACACAATCACGCGTTTCACTGTCATCGTCCGATCACGTGTCTTCTCAGATTTCAAATTGAAAAGTATCCTTTCTCTTCTATAATTTTCTCTTTTATCGAATCTTTAATACAATTTTGGTAATTTTATTTAATTAAGTCCATCTCTTATGCGATTGAGAAACACTGCTATGGAAACGTGGAAGTACGGTCGTCTATGATACACATACGATAGGTGACGGAAATGTCACAATCAATGTCCACAGATAATGAACCATTAGGCATATCGCGTGTTGAAAGGATCTTTTTTCATAAAAAGTATAACAATGGTTTATCTTTATCGTGCGAATCGTACAAAACGTTATTGCAGAATCTTCGGTGAGATCAGAGCGCATAATCCAAATTGAATAGCATCAGCGTTTTGGCAGCTGGAGGATAATCGTATGAGAACCACTGACGGAAAGAATGTTCGTTCTACCTCAGCTCGTTTCGGTTTTCGTTCATGTTGTCGATCGACAAATCGCATCGGCAATGCCGCGAGCTAGACTGCTAGTTGCATCAGTCCTACAAGTTCAAGCGAACTCACGGCAAAGTCACAGATACAGAATACAGTCACTCAAGAGTGATGACGCGGAGGTATGAATACACATGAAAAAAATGTTTAGACACTGCAAATTTATTATTCCTAATTGAGTTATTGTTAAAGGGCAAGACAATGATAAACGGTGACAAACTAATGGAAGTCGATTGACTTGATTTTCTTCTGGCAAAAGTTTCTTGTCAATGTTACATTTTTTATAGTCGCCTTGGGTATGTGGTCGATTGGAATTTTATACTGTCGCTCTGTTTAATAAACGTCCTGGATGACGATTAAACATTTTCAAAATATTCGACTCGTGCGTGCAGAAATGTTTATGATTTTTGGTGGCAAAAAAGTAGAATATCTATATTTACGGAGGGCGGTAGATTAATGTATGTTAAAATCATCGATGTGATAGCAATACCTATATAGAGTGATAAAAGAAAATGTTTACGTGTATGACGTTTATTTAGTCACGTGACGTAAAAAGAGTCGTAAAAAAAGAGAACATGTTTTTCTTGACGTCACGTGACGTCAAGAACGTAACAGGATGAAAGCCGATGTTCTTCAAAGGTATCTGAAGTCTTCCATTCGTTCAACTGTCCATTGTCGGTCGGTGTGACCGTTTTTTTCTCAGCCCGGTGTACGATACTTTCTAAACTTCCGAACGACGCATTAAGGCTACCGACGACTGATGCAAGGGGATGGACTACAACGCGACGCAGAAAAGGATGAATTGTCAATTGTGGAGAGAAACCCGTTTGCAGGTTCAATGTACGCAATTATGAAATTTACCGGTTACGTAACAAAGTGGAAACATCCAGAAGGATAGTGTGAAGCAGGTGGGTATTTTTTAATAGCTAAAAAAATGTACAAGATCGTCAAACTTACTGCCTATTGTCAATCTGTATGACATATGCCGGCACAAGGTGTGAAGTTATAGGAAATTTGAAGCTGGGAAAAGCTGCGAGTATAGGAAGGAAAACCGTTACGAAAGGGAAGGGAAAGAAACGTGCGCTACGCATTACTCTCATTCTCCCTCATCCACTCACCATCTTGCCCTCTTTTTTTTTTTTAGTAGACACATACAGACACGCGCGCACGTGTAGCGCACTCAACGACACATAGAACACTAATGTCAGCTCTGCTCACCTTCCGACTGCGGCAGGCGTGAGGATTGGAACACTCCGACGAGCGTCGGCTGCGGTTCGTCTTGTAAATATCCCATTCATTTTTCACAACGGGCATCATAAAGGCCATCTTGATTGATGCGGAGGTTGGCTTGTGGCGCGCAGTAAAAATTCCAATACTCTAGGAACTTGTATTTGGATAGGTTCGTCTTTCTTGTTTTCTTTTCAGAAAAGTCTTAGCGTAACGAACACTGGACGCGTCACTGGCGTAAAACTTGAGGCGAACTTGCAATCGGATTTGAAATTTTCCCTCGTATTCTATCAAGTCCTCAAGGAACTCGTGCAACCGGCGTACTGCAGATAATGAGTTTCTTTTACGGCTCGCGTTACTGGTGCTGTCGAATTCAAAAACTGCATACGTCGAGATATCACGATCTTTCGTTGAGAGCGTTTTCGTTTACAACGTGCAAATCCGTCCGCTTGTTGCGGCTGTCTGCTTCGGAATGAGCACGCCGCGCGTCGTGCAATAGGAATACTCAGTCAGTGGTGGGGATAGAACGCGTCTCATTGGCTCCTCGTAAGGCGGGACTCTGACGTCACAGGTTACCATTGATTTTTCAATGTTGATACACACGGCGGTATGACGTACCGGATTGATTTTTTGGCTACAGCTCGTCAACCATTCTTAGATAGAGTAGCTCATTTAAAGGGAAAATGCCATTATCTCCATATTTAATAATTACTCATTGACCTTCCCTAACAACCACCTTATAGATTGTTAAATCAAGTCGAAGAAAAGATTTAAAAAGTAGTTCTTAGTAAGGTAGAGACACAATTCATTTTTTGGATTTTTTCAAATTCCGATTACCTATCAAGGAAACGACTCGACGGTTTAAAATTTATCATTATTTTGTAAGCCTGCCCTATGAGAAAATTCATAACCTTTCCTACGTGCGATATTGCACGATGCTACCGGTGGTTGTGTGGGGGAAATTCAAAATCGATATTCTACTTCCGTTTCTCACGTACCGCCCAAATATAGATACAGGAGAATCCTTGAGATCCAAAAATGTTAAAAGTGATTATCATTGTGTATCACAAGATAGTGAATGATCGTCATTGCTCTTAGATTATGACTAAGCTCGAATACCTTCTATAATTTTTGTATGATTCATTTTATTACCCAATTCAAAATAAAATGTCATCAACCCATCTGTCTGCTTTTTCGTATCGTTTGGCGTATAAAGTACATGTGTAATGTAGAAAACCTCATGAGAATATACTTCGAGTATGAACAGTGTCAGTTCGAGCCATAGTGTAGATAAGGCACATTTCCATTTGTAATCGGAAATGCAGGCTGATAAATATATTTCACGTTTTATTTCCGATTACGTTTTCCGATTAGATAATGTACCATAATGTGTGCTATTATATACTTATTCTGCATCATAGTGCTCGTGATAAGCAGATTTTAGAAATATGCAGGTGTTTGCACACAAAATTTTTATTTCGCGCTGTTTTACCTACGATGGGAAATGAGAATTTCAATTCTGTTCTTGTTCGATATGTTACCATCATTGGTCACGTTCTTCGTTGCTATAAAAATTGCATTAATCCGCAGTTGGTAACTCTACAGGCACTGAGACTAGATGACGCTAGTTACGCTGAAAAATTCTAGCTTATCGATTATCCTTTAGAAATTTTATACATACACACGATAAGAAGAAGAAGACGTAAGAAGAAGAAGAACTATTTCCTCATAATATCTTGTGTAAGAAATGCATAAGGCTGAGTTCAAGCAAAGTTTACCAAAAGAGTTTCCGATTAGCAGCATTTTTCTAGGACTGAGCGTAAGTTGTGAGCTTGGTAAGTTTTCTGGTCAAACTTTCTCTAGACAGATTACGGGGACCGTGTGAAAGTATACAGTAACGAAAATTGTGTAGAATTTGTTGGCTATTAAATACAGATTAAATTCATTTTCATACAAGGTATTTTAATGCAGCAAGGAACATTAATTGTTTCGCCTAGATAACTTAATATTTAGATATTCCATATATCTCGTGTGTTTAATTTTTTAACGTGGTTTCTAAGTCGATCTTCATTTAATTATTTAGATTCATACCATCTTGAGCACGTATGTTTCCATCAAGCTAAATGATCGTGTAAATCATTAATCTCTATTGATTTACTATTTCCAAACACAGTCTTTAGTCTGCGGCGACTCATTGTTCGAGAAGGTGTAACTAAAATCTTGTAAATGCCGTCTGAAATTAGATCATTAAAAAAGAACATAAATAAATGTAATGGCGTTTCAAGTGATCCTGCCGCGAGCTATGCAATTTTTACTAGTCTGTGGAAAAATATCATGCACGTTACCACCAAATTTCGAAAGCCGAAGATACAAATTAATTATCCACGAAATCATGTGGTTGATATCTATATCTGTGACAATGAGTTTAATAATTCCTCTTTTTCTGGCAATGTATCACTTTCGCGACGATTTAGCGGTATTAACAAAATCACTGTCAGAATCAATGACTGCGACAGATCCGCTTTTGAATATGATTTTCTGCAAATTAGAGAGAGCTCGATTAAAGGTTATTTACTCGAAACAGATTAACACGTAATATACCAATGCTAAATGTGTCGCTATAATGATAAATCATTATAATGAATTCAGGTTATTCTCAGTCAATTGATGAACTTCATAAACACTGCATCTAAGTTTGAAAAAGCTAAACTTCAGAAACACGTTGACCAATGCACACCGTTTTACCTGTTCATACTTATTTTATTTTCACTGACTGCTGTTGCCTTTTCATGCGGGCCCATCGTAATGGACAGGTCATTTCCGGCTGAAACGTGGTATCCTTTTTCAACGGATCCACTTCCTATCAGGTGTTCCATATACGTGCTTCAAATTATGGTCATCGCACAAGCCGCGATGTGTATACATATGGATTTCATGATTGCATTTCTTTTATGGTACGCCGTAGCGAGTTTTGAAATATTGGGAGAGAAATTTCGCCGTGTCGAAAACGAAGTTGATCTTCGAAATTGTATCATTCAGCATCAGAAATTGATATTGTAAGTAATGATCTATATAGCTGCACGACGTATGTATTTTACCCAAAATTTATTTCGCTTTTCAGATTCGTTCGTGAAATTAATAGTGTCTTTTATATCATGATTCTAAAAACACCTCTATCAATGACAATCAGCATAATCTGTTCTAGCGTTCAACTGATTCACGTGAGTTCTGCTTGACTTTACGCTATGCTCTCGATAATTACATAACAAATGACATATCATTTTTCTTTTTTATTAACAGCACGAACCTCTGCCAGTATTGTCCCAGTTTATTTTGATGCTAGTAGTTTGCTCTATAAAACTATACGTCACTGCTTGGCCAGCTGACAGTTTGATCCATGCTGTGAGTTTTTCCAGCTAAAATAAATGAATGGTTTTTTTACACGTGAACTGTAAAAGTCGAATGAAAATCATATATCAATATTCGCGATTCAATAAAATACACTAATATTTATTTTTTAATACCCCATAAATCATCTCCAATTGCTGAATACCCTTAATTAATATAACAAATATAATACCCAATTTTAACGTTATGAACTGTCATTTATTTCAGAGCGAAAACATCGCCTCGTCGGTTTACGAATCATCTTGGATTGGTAAATCTTCAAACTTTCTGAAGAGTCTGAACGTTGTCGTACGAAGAAGTCAAAAACCTCTCGTTATTTCAATCAGTGGCATACTTCCGCCACTGTCTCTACGATTTTACGCAAGCGTGAGTGCCAGGTGTACAATTTTTAATATGGCAACACTGTAGTAAGGCAAAAGGGTCAAGAACCATGATGGTATTAACGAATCTAATATTTTTCAGTTTATCACCAAAGCACTGTCATTCATCACGACATTGAAGAGTGTTATCAGCGAGTGAAGAATTGTCATACGTATATGTTATCTTCTCTGTAATTATTCAATCGCAGTAAAATCTAATAAAAAAATTATTGATTTCATTAGAAAATGAAATTTTTATTCAATTCGATCTTTTATCACCCATCGCTGACACATTTCCTTTCTCACGTGTTCCCACTGCTATTATCTTCTAGCATAATACATGACATGCTATACCCTCTTCCTGACTTGTTAATTTCACTGGCACCAGCTACTTGCTGCATTATTAATTCTTTGAGAGTACTCTTCGGATTATCAATACAAATTACTATCTATACAAAAGATAACACTCGACGCACTTACAAGTATTTATTGTCAATGCGTTCAGCAGTGTAATACAGTGTAACGATAAATATACGTAACCGTACGTAACATATCCTGAATATTTATTTTGTTAATTGTATTATAATTGAGTAAATAAATCTTAACCTACAGTAATTAGGATTCTTTTGTTGCACAAGTACAGAATCAGTGATTAATTCATTAACATTAATTGTATTACTAGTTTAGGTAGTATTAATCTCGGTCGACGAATCTAAAGCGAAGTGGCTTGTTTGGAACGTTTACCATCATGTAACTGCTTCCAATATCTGCATAATCATATTCAATTCGGTATTCTCGAATCAACTGTAAAAAAAGAATAGTAATTTAATTTTAAGCTAATATTATAATTATTGAACGATTTAATGGTTATTGATATCCTTTTTTAATTACTTCATTATTTTCTTATCGGTGTAACCGAATAATTATTTATAACTTAAAGTTATTCTTTCATACGAGTATTATTTTTGTTTTAATATAAAAATTTACAGTAATCAACTTACTTTTGCTGTTAGAAGCATCATTTCCATTTTAGCCATACTTTTTCCTAAGCAAGATCGTATACCGTGACCAAAGGGAAGATAATTGAATTCTTGATTGTATTCCTGATTTTCGTTATTCGTCATCCATCTTTCTGGTTTGAATTTTTCAGGATCTTCGAAATTCTCTTCACGTCGCGCAGCTATTTGATTAGCCATTATCAGGTACGTCTGTGATAAATTGTGCAATGACGATTTAATGACGCTGACTTAAGATTATGAAATGGATTTTATTATACTTGAAATGTTTTCAATGTCGTACTAACTTACCCCTTTAGGAATTGTATATCCATGTAAATTGATAGTTGTCGGAATAACTCTCGTTATGTAAGGGAAGGCTGGTCGCAATCTTTTAAACAAATTCATTTCTTATTAAAGTCAGTACTGATACTAGATAACATCATATTTTTGTATTGTATTTTTTAAACAGAAAATTTTCGTCTTTCGTTACCTGAGACATTCTTGTAAACAAGCTTTAAGGTAAGGCAAGTTCTTAAGAGTTGCCTCATTCAAGGTGGAACTTCTGTTGGGCAAAATGGGATATATCTCTTCGAATAATTTCCTTTGTACTCGAGGATTTTTTGCGAGATAATACAGAAGAAAACCTTGACAATTGCTAGTCTGGTAACAGTTTCAAAATTCGTAAATTAATGTATTAATTCTTTTTTTTTTTTATTCTATAGAGGATATTCTCAACTTACAGCTTGAACTCCAAGAATAATCATGTCCATGAGAAGAGTAGAAATGTCATCAGGATGAATTCGTTCGTTGAATAAAAGTTTTTCAACAATCGGTGAACTTTCTTCAGCCATCGCGTCCTTATCATCGACGGGTGCAAGGGTACGATTGCGAATTTTATTTTGCGCTTGTCGAATATATTTCCCAATAACACTGAATTAAAGAAAATTAATGCAGCAAAATATGTAATATTTGTCGACGAAAAAAAAATGTATACTTAATTCTAACTTTCGAGATAAATATTTACCCATCGATAACGTCACACGCGCCAAAGAGCTTTTTGGCAAACGGAGTTTCAAAGAATCGCCATACTTGAAAACCAGTTTCGCAACGACTCATATACAAGTGGGCCGTCGCGAGTGCTTCAATTATTCTTGCAGGTTCGGAAGCGACGTTCAATCCGGATGATTCAAGGAATCCAAGACGTTTGTTGAACATCAATATGGAAAAGCACTCCATGCTCCAACGCGTCAATTCTTCGATGAACTGACCAGGTACCTGGAGAAACAATGAAAGATAAGACAATTAAATAAGATGATTATTTTTTATAGATCGTTATACCTCATCTTGTCGATTTCGGATTTTGCGAATTCTCTGAACCAGTTCGTCGCTAGTAGCTTCGAGACGGTCGAAGTATTGCGAGAGTTGTTGACTGAATGGCTTTTCTAATTTTACCTTCATGTCCGTCCATTCTGAGCCTTGACTGTCCCATGTAAAGCATAGTAGATGCAATTAAAAATTTTATTATTGCATTAAAATTTGTACAACTTACATAGAGAATGGTCCGGGCAGTCTGTATTTTCTATAGTGCAAATGGTAATGCTGCAAAATGTCGATACCACTTCGCATAGGTGAATCCCCTTCCTGTTTGAACACCTCAGCTATGTGTTCAGGCCTGTTTTCATGTAAAAATTCCAAAGAGTATAGTAACAAATAAAATATAATTTCGGATATAAATAATGATACAATTTGTTTTACCTATGTATCATAACAATATTTCCAGCAATTGGTCCATGAATTCGAACAATAGGACCATACTCGTTGAATAAGTATTGCAACGGCGTAACATTTCTATTCCAGTTTAATCGACCTAAAAATAAAAAGGTAACTCCCCAAATTTTAATTGAAGAATTAAATAAAATGTCTTAATTCAAATAAAAATTCTAATTTGTAAATGTTTTTCGAGCAATAATAAAATCCCGCGAGACAATTCATTAAAAATTCGAAAAACCATCAACTCTCGAATGTACCTCAATTTCGTGTTTAGTGAAACAAAATGACAAACACTTTTCGCAATGAAATTCGAAAAGTGCATGGACATTCGAATTTTCAATTTCGAATTCTCCATAAATCGTACCCTGGGTAAATCTGTTGATTAGCAG
>JARPRH010000020.1:389518-404384 GCA_031763665.1 Calameuta haemorrhoidalis | reverse complement strand
TTGTTAATGATTCTTCCATCCACCCCATCAGCACGTAACCCCTTCTGGAAATCCCAGTAAATTACGTTCTTTACGAGCGACTTGATTAGCCCATCAAGCAAAGCCGCGGTTTATGGAATTACAAGCTGATGGGGAACAACTTCCAGAATCGTGATAACGTCAGATCCTGATGGATCGGCTAAGGATGATCTTACCTCCTGGTATTGGACGTACTGGAGATGGTCTGTACAGGTTATTGTAGGTATCGAGTACACTGTAATTACTCGATGAAATTGTCATTGATGACTGTGACAACGGAAGTGATGAACAGACGCGCAGAGTCTCGCACCTCATGCAACTTCCGGGACAGGGACAAGCTGCAAGTGCGCCGTATTGTAGCGGACGTGGCCTGAGGATATCTGCAAGGAAAATGTCACTGTAGATTCAATGGTTGATAAATATTAAGATTATCTTCAGATGTGCGGATGCTTAGCACAAAGCGTGCACATTATTTTCGGTATGGTTTAATGACTAGTTTGAAAGGCTGTTTGTCCGGGAGAAGAAGCGTTTGAAGCCCGTTAGAATGACGCCACTCACCTGTTTTCTTCGAAGAGATCTCATTCGACAGTATCCGGTCTACTCCGAATTTTAGTTGCTTCGAACCGTTTCCAGAAATCGGCACTCGCGTATCTACCTCCTCCATTATTAATGATTTTGATCCTCGGTATCGTACACGTAATGTTTTGATAACGAAACCGATTTTTTTATTAATTTTGAAATTTTTCGAAATTTTTTTTCCAAATATTACACTCCATAACACCTTGACACTTTCATTTTTTATTTACACACTGAATTTATTTTTAGTAACGTCGATGGACATCCGATTTTGTATGAACAGATTTTTGATTTCACAAAAAATAATTTGGGAAAATATCATACGCGATCAGTCACTATCATTGTTATCACTGATAACGTAGCTCGTAACACATTTAGCATATTGAATAATCGAGTATTGATTGACTTGCAGAACAATTTTGAAAAATAAAGACGACATGGAATTAAAGAAAATTGAAATTGAAAGAACGCTAACAAATGCATGAAAGTGAATGACTATCTCTTGCCAAGCTGCGCTGAGATTTCTTGTTTGAAAAAAAAGTCATCATAGCATCAACCTTGCGGATGATCCCATTGGTTTACGGAGATAGGATGGGCGTGGCACTAAAGGGATTGGTCCAGTGGTGGTAATCTCTTGGATGCTGCGAAAATAAATATATAGGCAACACATTGTTTCGGCGAAACCGCGTTCTTAGGTCAGTTGGTTTTTTAAGACTTATTTATTTTCAATGTTTATCTCAGAATGAGAAGTCGATGACTGTGTTACCGACGATACTAACCAAATCGTGGAAGATCAAACTTATTCCTGCCGATTTATGTAAGATTAACAAATGTGTAGCCAATACTAATATTTTTCGGTCAGTAGATTTTAAATATCTTGAAAAGATAAAAAAGATTGCTTATATACTTATGTATACTTTTCAATAAATCATTCAAACGAATCTGACTGAAATATAGGTAGAGTATCTTATTTCAGTCATCAATAATTCTTTTTCCTTACTGAGTATGATCTTTTGAGGATAATATTGTAAAAGAATAAAAATTAGGGAAAAAATTACGGGGACCTTGTTCTGGGGTCTTTGGGACCCCGCAGTTCCTTAAAGCTTCACGAATACCCGGCGCATTTTATAGTACGGAAAAATATGGCCGATTATATCTCTGGAAGCCATATGGTTATCTTTGTATACAGCTTTCGGTATATACAGTCACTTAGCTGTTTATTTGAAGAGCCATGTTTGAAGCGGCCTCTACCCACACGCCAAGAATATTCTAGAGGATATGTACACACCCTGGGCCTCTATTCGATTTTATTAGGTTTTAGGATTTTCGGTAGTCCACCGCGAAAAACGATGATTCTCAAGTTTCAGCTGTTGCGGATCTTTTTCTCTGTCGATCATTAGAAACTGTCGATTCTACGATCCACGAATATGCAAAGTACAATATTAATGAAGGATAACTTAGAAGATTTTAATAGCCAGAGTTTCTATCGCGTACACTTATTACCCTTGAAAAAAGTAGATTTAAGATGAAATAAAATTTTTTGAATTTTATTTTTCTTATTTTTTAAATTATATTCCAGTCAAAGAGAATTTATGAAAATTTTTAGAAAAAGTTCCCCATCATATCCCTACGAATCAACCAGACTCTGCGCACCTTGTTGATGGACAATTTACGGCGGTAATAATTTTAATTACCACAGACACATATTTTTTCACACTTGGAACATTTCCCAACTTCGGCAATCTCAATATTTCGATGATATGCTTGAATTTGTATTTAGTTATTAATGAATTCCTAAACGCGTTGGACCACCTGTTGTGCGCAGTAGGTAGTCCCCACTTTTAACCAGGTGCATATCGAAAATTCTGGTGATAAAAAACATTGCTACTTTGAACGGATGCATTAAGAAAAGATCATCGTGTTTTATATATCTATGTATATGTGCACATGTACATGCATAGGTACATACGGATATATAATCTCATGCATTAACATGAGCAATGAATTTAAGGAACTGCGCTTACGTACATTATTGCACGGGTTTAGAACTTTATTTCATATCTTTATTGTCGGTAATATACTAAATGACATTCAAAAAATTATATCCAAATTTATATGCTAATTGTATAGGGCATAACCACGAGAAAGCATTATCATCCCTTTGTATAATCTCTCCGTGTCGAAATCATTCGCCATTGGATCCAGAAAGATAAGATTTCTTTTGGGTCGTTTATACTTTTGAAGATTTTGAAGATTCTGTAAATCCATTGAATTACATAAATTTTTAATAAAAAATTCAACGACGTTTATTCACATTCATTAATTTGAAATTGTATGTACTTTTTATACTTTATTTCTACCTTACCGACAAAAGTATAACATTCGAGTTGTTGGCAGCTGTTGCATTGCGTCTAATGCCCGCTATTATCAAAGCAAGTAAATATCCACCAAAAGCTAAAAAAGAAAGCGTCGTAATAGCGAGTTGAAAAATTTTCGAAATTTTCGAATCTTTCCCCTTCTCTTCGTAATAATGGTCTCCGTATCTTCTGTTGGGTTTTTTCTCACTTCTTTTCAACGGAAGCGCCGCAGGCAATGTGGATGCTGATATGCGATCCTTTTTTCTCTCCACTTTGATTGGTACTGATTTAAATCGTTAATTATGATTTATTGAAATACATTATAACATCAAATTTATAATTTCGTGTTTACTTACCATCAGTATCGATGAACGATGATTTTATTTGAAGTAGCTTATCCAATGGAAGTTCACTGAGGCTTCTTATTTCATTTGGAAATAATTTCACGTGATTCTTTGCCAGGAGCAAATTAAAATAACTACAAAAAAGGACGAGGACAAAGTTTCCACGGGTTATTTTGAAATTAAACATTTTTCAAATCTCACGTGTCTTTGACACTTCAAATTTTTTCTTCGTTCACCTAACGATCTTTCGTCGTTTATCAACCATTATCTTACGTTAATTATATATATGTAATTTTATATATTTTTATACTAAGAATTAATGCTATTTCGGCAATAAATAAGTCTAAAAAAATATCTGATATTAATGTATGTATGAAAATTTGACAGACTGTCCTACGCTTCGTAAGTTTACTGTTTCTAACAGAATTCTTAGAGGCGTCAACGATAACTATCCGGGACAAAATTTAACTGTTAAAACAACATCTTTTCTGTGCTTGGTTAGTAAAGCGAAGAGAGCGCTTCAAATTACATGCAATTTCTGTATTTACGTACAATAAAAACACTTTGAGTAACGCACTAAAAACGTTGACATAATTGCTATCTTGACACCCGTTACATGGACCTTCTGCACGCTCAGTATTTCGCTTACTGTTAGTCTGTAAGGATGGCGAACGCCATAATTCTCTATGGACTCTCAGCCATATTTCTTATAGAATTTTCAAAATTATCCGTGATGGCTCAAAACGACGGTGAGTGATGAAATTGAATTGGTCCAGATAGAGAAATTTGGTAAGACGTGATTTGTATTTATTTTCAGGTGTGCTACACAAAATAAAGGCTGGTTTGCAATATGCAAGCGACTACTTAGAAACCGCACGGCAAATTGCTGATCTTGTATCGGCGAGTCTTGTCGAGAAAAAGAGTGAAAAACATGGAGATGATGGAGATGACGAAACACGAGATAGCGTCGGGACGAGTAGTTTGCTTTCCGCATTTTTTCGTCTGCTTGGTTTGGATTCTCAAAAGATCAGCGCGATCGCTATCAACACTGCTATATTCCTCGCTCAAATGGTACATTCATTATTCATTAGAATCCATCACGGTTTTTCGAGAATCCTAAACATGATGAATCAAACGGCAGATTTGAATGGCTCCGAATTAATCAAGTTTTAATCTTGTTGTTATACAGTTGATTGATATTATTTCAGATAAGCTCTTTATTTGAAATCAAACCAAAACTCGAACAGGGACGAATGATAAATGAGGATGAGGAACCACTGGATCCACTTAAGTTCATACTGGATAATAAAAACGAACGGGTAATTATGATAGCCTTTGTTAAAGAGATAAGATACTTATTTGAATTTTTCAAAAAAATTATTTTCATGAGATCAAACGAATTTTCAGCTGCCATTAGAACATTTAGAAGCATGACTAGTAACGGGGCCAGCAAATTTTACCTCATTAAAAAGTAGAGAGAAAACCTGGATGGAGTTTAAAAAAAATGCGACGTTTGATATCCTTTCCGTTATACTTAAAATCTGTGCAATAAAATTATTGGATTCTTCATAGGCCATGAAAAGGAATATCAAATGCCGCCCTTTATTACAAAACTTCACTCAGTTTTTCCCTCTACTTTTTTTTTAAAAAAACGAAGTTCCTAGCCCTAAATGATTACTCACAATAATCATTTTACTATGTTGAACTTCCATAACGTAGCGTTATGATTGAAAATAAATGTTTAGTATTTCCACTCAAAAATATTTATTCGCAATTTGTAGAATTCGTTCGACAGGAGTTACGGACGATTATTTTATTTTGCTTTGCATATGTATCGTCTCAGCAGATTGTATACTATGCGGAATACGGAAGTTGATTTTGTTTAAAAATATACGCCGATTAATTTGACATAGCAATACTGACAAATGTATTTTTTTTTAGATTCAAAAATTAATTGACCAGGCACAGGACACGAATTTACCTGATCAACTTATGTACCGCATTGACGGCTTGGACTCGTCCTGCATCAGACTTCTGCTTTGTAAAACGTCACCAATTATTTGGGCAGTTCAAAATTCTTTGAAAAACAGCACTGAAAATGCGTATAAAGAAAAAGTTCAAAGTATTACATCCTGGCTTCCTTCGAGAGAAGAATTTGAAGAAAACTCTGATAGCTGCGAAGATATACATAGGGATTGTAATTTATATCCGGAATCTTAGAATCGTCCAAGGAGAATAAAATCTGTATCTTGAAGTGGGTACGACTGCATCAACCATGCAGCTGCGTCGTATCATCGCCCTTGCAACAAAATTTATTTCTCGTGTGCGAAATGTTTAAACTGGAAATGCTGTGGATATTTGCAATGTTGGTATTTCATTTATATCCTCAACTTGATTTCCTTTATAAACATCAACCCGATAGGTAAAGTCATTCACAAAAAATTTTGGAAACTGATATATGTATAACATTCTTCAGCGTTTTTGACTACGCAACAATTCCAAGATCGGAAACATTAAATATCTACAGAACTTGCTGTAACGTTCGAATGACAGTTCTATACTAACGATAAAGTAGGAAATGAAAGACCGATTGAGTCTACTTTACCGATATTCAAGTGTCTTTTGGAATTTATCCGGGATCGGCCCCTTATAAAAGAATTCAACAGAATTGGACTCCTACTAATATTGTGATAAGCTTGATGTTGAATTATGTTATCTTTGTAGGTGCTGAATGAAATAAGAATAGAATTGGGAATTTATCTTGAAAATAAAAGATTCATAAACTGTAGGATATTTTTAACGATTGAATATGTACAGATCTTAAATCCAACACAATATTAATACTATAATTCAAAAGCAGCTTAGGTTTTTTGAGCTTATTGCCAATAAGGTGTACAAGGTTGACCATTTGAGACTTAGATTTTGAACTTCGACTTTTACTTAGGTAAAATGGTTGCTGTGTCTTCGGACTATACATATATGTACACAGCATCCTGAAATTGAAATCGATGGACATCTGCAAATCTTATTATATCATCAACATCCGCAATAGAACTTCTAGTGCAAATTGTAAGTCGATCGAATTTGGATTTTTAAACGCACAAACGTAGATCCTCTTATCGGCGAAGGCGACTGCCTGAAAAACCTAAAAATGGCTGGTTAAAATTTCACGATTATAAAAATTCGTACCCATAAGAAAAACAAATTGCTTTGTCAGGTGGTTGTCCAGTATAATTTATTACAATGAAAAATTAAAAATAATTCGCACATATCCAGTTTCTACGTTACATTACTACTACTATATCAGTGGAACTTGAGGTTTCATGGTATATAGTAATATATCTTGTGTACGTATCTACATATTAATATGTCGAAAAGTCATATGAAGAAGTTTGATAGACCGATGGAAATAATTTTCATTCAAGTATAATCAGTATAATCATTAGCTTATTTACTGTAAGAGACTATATAGTCTTCTACAAGGAAGGTACGGATTCACTATAGTAAGGACGGTACTACCGTAACACTATATTTCAAATTTTCAAGGACGACTCTGACATTCTATTAGAATTTAGTTAAATAAAGAAAAACTACAATGAACTTTCTGATCTTCTGTAAAGGCCAATAAATGATATTTCTTGTAATTACGTAAACTGTTGAATCATAGTATTCCCTAATAAAATGAATACTATGATTAGTACAATATCTCATTTGTCTTATCTGTCAGATTTCGAGATATACTATCTATCATCAATTACTCTATATTACATATCTAATGAGATCATACTTGTTCACTGTCTCTAACGTAAGCCAGATATTTCAGGATAGAAGATCCAACATTTTTAAACTGCTTTGTGCAATGGTAATTCAATCAATTATAGACTGTATACATTGGCCCAATAAAATTTGGCATACCATGATCGATTCCCTGTGATGATTTACATAAGTTATGTATATATATATATATGTATAATGCATATCATACTTTACATGTTATCGATTACTCTAAGTTTGGCATTCGCGAAATTGTTAGGTTATGTTGGGGTTAAGGTTTTTAGGTTTCAACGACACTTTAGAACCGCGACCAAGTTCGAAACTCGAGTAACGTTAAAATTGATCGATAAATCTCAACGTCATCAATAATGATGATCGTAAATAGTTGCTGTTTAATAAATAGACACATGATTTCCCCAACTTTGTTTTCCTCTTCACATTGAAAATACGGACAACGACAGTCTGTATCGTAGTTCGAATAGAAACGCAAAGCAGTGATTCAAAACAAAGGCACTTTTTTTTTATCCGTAATCAAAACGCATCTCGAGTTTCCGTATCGACAGTTCCGAGGATTGTAAAATATTTTACAGATTTTCAAAACGCCATCTTACAGACCACTCCTAATTCAATATCAATGCATATCACATTCTCGCGCGCAACTTAACGAAACATTGACTATATCATTGACATATTTATAAATGATCTGAAATATATTATAATATAATAAACATATATCACACGGTATCCATAAAAAAATGAATCGAAAATATATATAGGTCTAACAGATTTTACAAATCAATCGATTTTCGTATCATACAATCGCCTTGGGTTATTTACAAACGAAATTTGTCTACATTTCAAAATTGATACTACCGATACGAGCATACCGATGTGTTGCACTCTGTGCGCCGATACGACTGCACAAGTTCAATTAACATTATGAACGCATTGGATCACGTTGATCAATAGATTTTTTTTTCTACTTGAAACTTCTGGACACCGTATAGAAAAATACGCATTTCATATTTTCCCGCGTATACACGTCAAATCACAGAGTAGACTAGAGGTTCATTGAAGTCGGTTGACATTGGCCGTATTAGAAATCTCATAAATATTCCTCACCCAAGTATACAAATTATAATCAGGAAGTGAACTTGGTTCTACGATGAAAAATAAAAAAATCTAAAAATGACACATAATTGTACAAATCTACACAATTTTTCAATTCTAATTGCATAATTTTAACGAACTATCAGTTAGACTGTGTGATCTGGAATTAATAGTATTTCAGTCCGACCCCAATAACTTTTGACGACCCGAATACAATTTCTTCATCCCTGACTGATAATTGAACCTACTTCGTTCATGATTACAATTGTAATAGCAGCCTGAACTTGGGATAAGATCGAACCAAAAATGAGAATCGAGGACTCGAGTACTCTTGCGCGTGTCCCTGGCCTCGACATTTAAGAGGTCTGGGTACCATAAGAAACCGAATAGTCCTCGCTGCAATGCTCCAAAAGGAATTTGCCAAATCGTCGAATTCGTCTGGAGAATTGTTTTTCTTACAGAGTAGCTTGACCCGGACTGACTAGATCCGTACTCTCGACGCGGGCCTGCCTAAGCCAATCCCTGAGATTGCGCGTTCTTTCCATCAAGTTCGAAACTGTTCTTTCGACCGTGCCCACGCTGGTTGTGTAACCGTTGTTTGGTCCGTATTGAGCTATGATGTTCTGGGTGGTCGTTATTGGCGGATGAGTGCCAGTCAGCTGAGACAAAATGTTTGAGTGGATATTTGGAGTCCCGAATGCTGTTAAAAGATATAAATACTTGGATACTTAACTGATGCAATGCACAAACCATAGTATTAACGGTGATTTATAAAATGAATAGGTAAAAAATGTTTTCAATGGCACAACTACATATACTACTATATAATGCTGCTTTAGTTCTGCTGAAGGGATATCAAGTGTAAAATACTCATGAGAGAAATTTTATTCTTAGGATATTCCATAGGGGTATCGATAACGTATGAGAAACTCGTATGTCAATTGAAGAATGTTTTGTCTTTGCAAAAAAAGCGCTGCATTTAGTACTGCAAGTATAATATCGTTATTTAGCGTTTGTTAAACATTGGATTCTTCCTGAACGCGAACGGGTGAATCTTCTCTGATCGAATGGTACAAGAAGCTTTTGTTAAAAAGAATTGTTAAAAGAAAGACCTTGCACGTTGTTTGGTTGCGGAGATAGTGCTTGGTAAGGTAGCCATCCAAGATCTGAATACATGAATGTAGGTGGTGGAGGTATGTTATTATCCTGACGTTTATTCAAAACTCCCCAAATCTCACGTATTTCCGAATTCAGATTTTCCAGGCTCGCAATTATTTCAGTTGACTCTTGATAATGGTCCGGCTTATCTGATCGAATGAAAATGCGACTGTTATAAATTTTATAAGACACCCCCTGATGTTATCGTAAGAAATACAAATTCGTTTCTGCATTTGAATGAATATGAATTAAATGTTTTCAACAGTGAGAAATTAATTACCTATAAAGGTATCGGTCGCCACATCCGTCGAACTGAATCCACTGCTGGCGCTCGACATATCGCTCAAGGTCAACTCATCATTCTTCGTCGCCATAGAATCATTCTCATTTTTTTTAGCATTAGCTACTCTTTCCAAGGATTGCTCCAGATGTCTCAGGTGAATGACTTTCTCACCGAGAAGACTTCTCGTGCGGTGCAAGCTCACTTCCATGTCGGAGAGTTCGCGTTCCTCCTGATAATAAATAAAAAAGGCAATTTTTTAGGCAAGAGCGACCGGCTTGTTTCAGGTTAATTGCTAAGCTTTTTTTTTATTTCAAAAAATCATTTCTTCGAGCTCGCAAACTATTGGCAATTGCAGAGATTTTTAAGAAGGAAATTCGTTTTGGGAGCTTTGCTTCCTCATTCCAGAGATTGAGAAAAATGGATCTTAATTAGAACGTGTACCTGCACTATTTGCTCGAGAGTAGATTTTCCGCTTCGTTGTTTCCAGGCTCGCTGCTGGCCCTGAAAAGCACTTCTCTGTTGTCTCAATGCCTCTCGAGCTCTTCTCACGGAATCCCTTTCCACGTGGATTCGGTGTCTGAAGAATTTCAGTTCCGCTGACGCGTTCGCAGGCGCTGAAACCAGGGATCGGCTTGAGCTTCCTTCGTTCCAACGTGATATGAATGCACTTGCGTGCTTTAGAGCCGGAGAAAAAGCTTTTGCTCGCGTCGCTTCGAGCGGAAAATGAAGAGAAGCGCGAGCGAAGAGAATGCGTGGCGAAAAGAAGATCAACCAAGAAATGGCTTAGGTTAGGTTAGAAGCAACGGAAAAGAGGCGATAGACTTACGAAAGGTGGAAGAAGAAAGTCGTTAACCAAAGTAAATAGTATAGAGTCCTAAAAAAAGTAAAAAGACATTTCAAAACGATGACAGTGACGTTCGTCAAACGTGTCTTCAAAATTTAGAAAATCTTTGAAATAATTATTCGAGGCGCGAGACGAATCCTCTAAGAGAAGAAGCAGAATAGAGAATTATTTAGAATTGCTTAAAAGGTCGTAGATCGTTGTAAGGAAAATTTCAATGTGCATTGATGTAGTTTTTTGATAGTAAAAAAAAAAAAGAGTTACCTTTATCTTGGAAGGGATATCTAAGTGTATAGGCCGTGTCGTTACTCGGTAACTGATCTCCAAGATCCTCCAGTTTCTCCAGTTGTTTCCTAATATTCTCCACGGGATTCTCAAGGTTGTTGTTAAGTTTCGAAGGACTGGCAGCCTTTTTCGTAAAAGTCTTCTTCTTCTTCAAGAGATTCGAATTAGTCTCGCTGGCCGTTGTATCGTCCGATTCGAACTTCTGCGCGCTCTTCGTGTAAGCAATGGGCTTTTGGAAATCGAGGGATTTGGGACCGTCCGAATCCTCCGCGCCACTCATATTCTGGTTCAGACCTTCCGCGGGCTTCGAGTTTGAGATTGAGTGCGTTTTTTTGATCGGGTCTCTGAAGGAACGAGTTAAGGCCTATAGCCAGACATTAGGGCGAATCGCATGGGAATGATTTAGAGTACCTTTACGGTTCGTGATTAATCATCCAAAACTAGAGGAAATAATTCTTATACGCATACGTGCAGCAATAATGGATGATTTTGATCGACCGTGAAAGTACTATGGTTTATTGAAAATGGCGGTGCAAAGATTTTATTTAAAAATGCCTACAGTCGATACAACAACGAAGAGCAAGCTGTGCATTCATCAGCCTCCTGATCCCAAAGAAAAAAGTATCTAATAGGCAAAAGGAAACTCACTTTTGATCAGATGATTCCGTTCGATCGGTTCTCGTCCTTGCTGATGTGGATTTTTCTGTTTCTGATGCTGTCGTGTTACCCTCCTTCTTCTTATTTCTTCGTTCGACTGCGAGTCTCACATCGTTCTTCAATTTCAGGTACTTCTCTTTGAGCGTCTTATATTTATCTTCTAGCAATCTTTTTTCACAGCGAATCTTTTCAAAATCAACACTCTCTTGACGCGAGATCCGTTCGTTCTGTTTCTTGGCTTCTTTCTCGATGTCGTGCGAAAAGTCAGCCCTTATATCTTTCAACCGTTGCTTATAACCTTTCCTGGCGAGATTCTCCTGAAAGTATAATGGTCGAATGAATCTCTTTTTTCCTTTTGCGAAAATTGAATTATTCCTTAAACTAATTCTAAACACTGAATATACTCACGCTCATTCTGAAATCCTTAAGCATTTCTGCTAGACACTTCTCGTGATCTTCCGTGATCTTGGCGATCTTTTCTCTTTGTTGCATTCTTAAGTTTGCCCTTAGGTCGTCGTATTCCTTTTCCAATTCCTTCTTCAGTGCCTCGATTTTTTCTGTATGCTGCTTATTCAATTCGAATTGAGTGAGTTTTGCAAGTTTCTCTTCGCCCAATGATCTCTCGTACTCGGTCTCCAACTTTTCGATCTCTACCTTCCTTAGCTCTAATAATTCTTGACGCTTTTGGTCCAATTCAGTCTTCAAGTTTGACAGGATGTCCTGCTTTTCCTTTTCATAACAAACCTCTAATTCCGCTTTGACCTTGCTCAAATTATCTAATCTAACCCGGTCCATCTCGCTTATCAATTTTTCAACTTCATCCTTCTCTCTTTCAATCATTTCCTCTTTGAGATCCTCCAATTTAACTTTGATGTTCTCTTCCAAGAGCTGCTTCTGCTCCAGGAACTTTTCTTCTAATTCCCTTTTAACTCGTTCCAATTGAACCGTAAATTCTTTCTTCAAAGATTCCATTTCCTTGTCGTGTTCTGTAATCGCCACTGCTTTCAAGTCTTCTATGCTTTTTGGGTCTTCCATCTTTAGCTTTGATTTTCGTTCATGCTTGGCCACCTCGAGGTCGTGCCTGATCTTCATCAAGTGATATATTTCTTCTTTCTCCCGCTGCATTTCACTCTCCATTCTACGATCGGACATTTTCATGTTCTCCAACATGATCTCTTTGCTCTTACGAATATCGTCCAATTGTAATGATCTCGTGCCATCACTACTCCTGGCCGTACTATCTGTTTCACTTTTTGACGCAAGATCAATATTTTTTACATTCTCGAATTTCCCAGAGACAAAATCATTCTCGACTTCATTAACTACGCTTTTCGTGACCTGCTGAAAGTGCTCGTTTTCAGAAACATTTTGAACAACGAATCTTCTGCCCACGACCTTAGTTTCTTTCGGCACTGAGTTTACGCTGCTCTCCATGTAACCATCCTTATTCGGACTGTCTAAATTCTTATTCTCATTTTCCTCATTGCCGGTACTAGTTTTGGAATCAAAGTCACGTGTATTTTGTCTCTGGAGTATCGATTGACATTCGCTATTTAGTTTGTGAGTAACTACGGCCGATATATGAACATTCTGCTCTTCGGACTCAGATTCCCAATCGTCATCCGATCCGGAGTACGTGAACTTAATGTCGACTTCCTTTTCCAAATCGAATCGAACGCTCTTCCGCTCCTCGTCAATGTGTCTGTCGTCTGAGAATAAATGAAAACCCAATAAAAACGAAAACTTCTATCTACAGTATCCCTTTTGTCTACATCGTCCATCCATACATGAACAACTAGTATAAGTGTGTCGAGCATTTATGAAAAAGGGTGTAAAAGGGACAAGAGTCGCGCAACTCACCGTCCTCCGATGGCTTCTCTCGCAAGATCGATTTTGGCCTATCCCCAACGGCGTTACTCAACTCGGTCACGCCTGCAAGGATCCGAAGATTCTCTAACGAGTCAGCATCCTCGGATGATTTCTCACGTAGAATTGATTTTGGCTTGTCGCACGTCACGTTTCCCGTATCGTCAGATTTTCGAAATACTTGAAAATCCTCGAGCAAGACACTCTCCTGACTGGGAGTCGTGTCCCTGCTCCTGTTACTCTTCAGGAACATGGATCCACCACCGCTGAGGGTGAGTTCCCTCTGCTGGCCAAGCTGCCTAGGATGTTTCTCCTTGTCGAATCTCTCCTGCGACTTCTCGACTTTCGTCAAGGAAGCGACACTCAGTTTGTCTATGTCAATGATGTTTTCCTCGGAGCTGAATCTGCTGGAAAGCTGCTCCCAGTCCTTCTCGTATCGTGGGCTCAGGGATTCGGATCTTTTGAGTACTTCCTTGAGATCAAGTTCCTTCCTCGGGAATTCCTCTTTCGAGGTATCCAAGATTTTAGGACTCTCATAGAACTTCGGATCTTGAAACCTGAGATTCGTGTAATCTCTCGAAGCTCTGTCGCTGCTGATGCTACTCAGATTTTCCGACCTCGGTTCGCTCTCTTTGCGCGACCGATGTTTCTCAAAGATTGGATACTTCTTGCACACGGCTGGTCCGTCGACCTTGGATTTTCGCAGCGGTACCAGCTTCGATGGAATTTTCGTGGTCGGTAAGGAAGTCTTCGCAGACTCTTTTGGCAGGCTCGCTTCCTCGTGAGACTCCAAGTCCTTGGCCGTTGTCTTAGAATCTTCTTCTGCGAGTAAACGATTTTTCTTTGTACTTTTGTTAGCTCTTGGGTCGGGAAGAAATATGGTGCGGAAGTTTGTTAAAGCCGAATATCAAAAGTACATTGGGATATAGATAACGTCACTTTTATTCAATCGCATTACTTTCCTACAATACGTAATCCGTGCTTTTAAACATTTTCTTATCTTGTTTACACTTCTCACACTTCATCTCAACTCTAAGAACCGATCCAGCGTCTGTACGTAGCTGCCATTCGCATTATTTCCGTTTCAATAAAGATAACGTTATCGGAGTGAAAGTAAAGTTTCTATAAATTAAATTCTTGTAAAACCTGAAAATAGTTTTCTCCTTTCAGTCCGTTTCATCTATTTCAGTCCAATTATCAAGACTAGTATATTGAATTAATAAAACGAAGGTAAAAGAACGAAACTAGGTATTCACTCGATTATCGATTAATTTAGTACCTGCACGACGATTGCGTTATGTAATCAACATTTTCTAATTGAATCGTTCACTTAAATTTAATCAGATTATAATTGTGACGAAACGTTAACTTCAGTATCTCATCAACTAGATCCAAAGTGTATAGGTTGAGTAGTGTCGCCTTGTTCACTAGTGACCTTGAAACACGTACCAACACTAATCTGCCGATTACCCAGCCTGGCCTGTTCCACCAAAGCCTTGTACACAGCATCGAGGGGATGTTCCCAGGTGGTAGTTCCCGTAGAAGCCTGATAATAATACCACGCTCCGGTGGCCTCGTGGAAACAGGGTGACCATCC
>JARPRH010000020.1:360978-372177 GCA_031763665.1 Calameuta haemorrhoidalis | reverse complement strand
GGTGGCTCTTCGAATGCACGCGGTATAGCCGACGCGCAAAAATCAACATGGCAGAGACGTAGAAATGGCGGACGCTTCCGGAAATACGATTATCGAATTTAAATATCAAATGATTTTCAATTCCTCGAGGCTGCGAAAACTATGAACCTCGTAAACGTGAAGTAAATAACAAACTAACGAACTGAATTATATAATTTTATACGGTTTTCTAAGGAAAATTTGCATTCGTTTTTATTAACGTTTGCTATTGTCCTTGTATATGCGCAGCATCTTCCTTATGGACAGGACCAGATTTTCTCATTTGGTTACACGCTAAATTTATTTTGCCGGTGCGCAACTTCCGATACCACAATATTTCGTTAATATCTTCCTTCAATTTTCAATATAAAAATATATTGGTCAAATGTCTCCTTATCCGTCAGCACATTTTCAATGCATTGAGGCTATACGAATCTCAGAATAAATTTTCATCCTTCAAATATCGAAAATAACGAGCCGCGTTACCGATTAAAAATAACGATATAATTATATTTTTTGTGGTTATAATAAAAATATATAAGAATTTTTCAACTAATTTTTATTATGAGAATCCTGGTGGAAAAAATAAAATTATTAAAAGTGTATAAAACGTACGCAGTTCATGTACCATTTTGGTTGCATATGCACTCTATACGAAATTTATATAATTAAGTTTAAATTTCGATAATAAACAATACCTTATTTGTCAAAAAATATAGTATGAATTTTACTATAATTGTGCATTTGAATTTTTCTGTAATATTTCTTTCATACTGGCCAAAAACCGAATAACTGTTGATAGACGTCAGTTTGAAAAATAAATTGCAAAAACTCAAAATTCACTATCGATCAGAATAATTATGTTCAGTAATTTTGAGTTTACGCTTCAATTTTTATCATACGTTCTTCCATTATTAATACTACTATTTGCGATTCTCAATTTTTAGAAAAACAATGACGTACGATTATTCGCGAATTTTGCATTTCAAATCTATAGAATTAGTTAAAATTTTGTTTATAGACAATTGTGGTAAAATATAGATCATATCAATAGTCTAATAAGGTATTTTTGATCATTTACAATTTTATCTCATCGATGTAAATTTTTATATACGATCTATATATTTTTATATATTTTATTCCACCTGCTAAAATTGCTCCGTTCATTGTACTTTGACAAGAAAAATTTTATATAAATAATAGAAAATAAGGCAATTACCAATTGTGTGTACGATGATATGAAGCTGATAAATTGAAAATAAATGAATGTCCACTTGTCTAAGTAAATTTTCATTTAGAATGACAAGTTACGATAAAAAGCCGGTGGTACGCAATTCTGTCCAACGGTTTCCGCCATTTTCTTTTCTACCGTACTGACGGAACTTGCGCTGCTCCCTGTGTAGATTCAGATACTCAAGAAGCTAAATATTCTTGCAATTGTTTCCCAACACAGCCTCCCTATAACTATGTTCAATTACTACTGGAGTCTCAGTGGAGAACGCAAAAGCCTCTACTAGGAACAGTTGAGGGTCGGCAGCAGGAGCCATTAGTAGAAAAATGTTTTTCAAAGGGCTCTTTTCAAGTACCACCAGCACATAAACCCTTTAGGGCAAAACGATGAGGATATAAATGATTTACCATTCGATCGGGACAATAATGACAAAATGGCGCCACCGGAATTCCTTCGAAGCGAAAGACGTTTCTTGGCGCCTCGAAAATGCAGTTGTCGGGCTAAAAGAGCTAGAAAAAAAAACCGATCACGAATTTGCTTCTTATATTCCAAAAAGAATAAACCAGTACAACCCTTTGTTCAAAATATGAATATTCTCACAGAGAATAAATGAGGACATAATAAAAAAAAATTTCCTCTGTAACCAGTATTTAAGAAATTTTTTTGCATCAATCTGAATTTTTTTCTCAAACGGCTGATAACGTCAATTTTTTTAATTTCGTCCAAGGAACATTGGGGTCGCGTGGGGCGTCTTCCGGACCGTTTTAAAATGGCGTCCGCGCAAATGCTCGTCCGCTTTTCGCGAGGGTTGTAAAAAGTACGTAACGGGACTAGAGAAGCTGGCTCGTGTTTATACTGTAGAATCGAAGGTGGTGAAGGGGACATTTTAAAACCGGCATTGCCGCTACCAAGTGATACCATTATCCGGAAGCTCGGCACATACATTATCTGAAAATAATAATGGCTTGGACTAACATATGCGCATAAATCCATTATTAAAATTTTCGCCTTTGTGCCGGTACGACATTTTTAGCTCGATCCCTCGCCGCGTACATATGGAGCCTGCGGAATCTGAGACCGCATTAAAACCGTGCATCCATATGCCATTAAAATTCTAATAACAACTATTATCGTCGCTCTCCCCGTTCATATGCGTCAAAGCAGGAAGGTTCCATTTAAAAAATGGTAAAAACGCTAAGTAAACTGTATAAACTTGTACGGGAAATAATTTCTAGGACTACTGTACCTACAGCTTGGATTACCCGAATTTTTGAATTTAATTACCTAATGTGTAATCTTGAAAAATGATACTGATTTTACCTTATCAATTTAACGAATTGTGCCCGAAGAGCAATAGGGATGCTTCGCTGCTATTTCCCGCAGCATCCCTCTTTTGCCCATCACGATTTCTTTTCTGAGAATTGAGAGATAAATAAAGAAGATTTCTCTCTGAGGTTGTAGGATATCGATGAGTACAACACACAGGTTTCTCTGGACCAGCAGGACCGCTACAAAAGATGTCTTCTGGCTCTGACAAGCATTCAGTGGAAATCCCTCGCGGAATTTTATCTTGTAAGGGTCGCGAAGTGGCTCCAACCAGGATGGCAGTACCGTCCATACGTTTCTAAGGATTTACCACAATAGTTAGACTGAACGACTTTGCCGTATTGGACCTTTGATGGACGGAAAAGGTTGCCTATTCCTGGTCGATCTTAGCCGATAGAAATTACTGAGAGAAATTTGTGCAATTTTTCAAATGGATTCTTTTCTTACTTGAAATCGAAGGGTCAATTAAAATCTTCTAATGCTAAAGTATAACAATAGGTAAAAGAGAATCGTAGAAGTGATCATGTAGAAATGACGTCTTGTTAAAACTGATAGAATTTTTGAAATTCTACTTGTTCGTATTTGACGATTTTTATTGCCCTTTTCGGAAAATGTCGACAGTTTCCGAAGACATTTCATTTGCACTTTTTGCGACGAACCCAAAATCCCCAAAAAATTAATCTGTAATGGCTTCGCAGTTCGTAGTCAACGGAGCATACAGCCATTTTCTATTGAGAGTTAGCTCGTTAGCGTTAAACGTAATTGCATCACTCCTAACTGCTGTGCCTGGGGGGTCGAGCTGCTTTACAAAGTCGTGTGAGTCATTTTGATTGGAGCCAGAAATTAAGGGTGGCAAAATGGCGTCGGTGAAAAATGCTTTGCCTGAATCCTCGTGTTAACCCTGCGGAAACTACAAGCACTTGGAGAGAGTACGAGTTCATCGAAATTATTATTATTACGAAAATGGCGGCCTATATGGAAAGAAAATATCAACAGATAAAAAAGTATCGTGTTGTTTTTATGTTAAAAGGAAAAAAAAATTTTCTACGAATTTTCCAAAATATTAAAAAAGAAAAGTAATTGCGTATAATAACTGCTGAGACAAAGTGATCGTTATAAGACATTACTTAAATTTTGAAAAAATGGCCGCGATAATATATTCAATAAAATTACGTACTCGTATAATCACTTTTTTCTATAATTTCTATAGAGTCATTCTCTCGAAAGGGAATTTAACTAGAATAAAATATCTTCAAGTGTTACACTACGCTGAGTCTTAATAAGCAAAGAAGGCCAAGGGAAATAAAATAAATTAAGTACACCGTCGCTAATATCAATAAAATTGCGGTATTTTATCTTGCAGGATTATCGGGCCGGGTGCCATTATCGAATTTATTATCAATTTTGAGTGAACGGCAATTTCACCGAGCCCTCCCAAGGACTCCATTTCTATCTCCAACCGACCGGAAGTCTCGCGCGAATGGCTGCTCAGCCATTTCCGCTCGAAGAAGAAATCAAATGAACGAAAGTTGGATTGGGATGAAGGGGGCACGCTAAAAGATATGCTGGAAGTGATAAGGGTCCCCTTGGCACTTTCGTCTATACGATCGAACAGCTTCTTCGAAATATGGCAATATTTTTTTTTACTTTTTCAAAAACCTGCGACTCTCGATCAATCCATTCAAATTCCTTAAGTTTAAGATCTTAGTATGAAATGAAGAAACAAGAAAAATTATAATGGCTTTTTTTAGGCTCATAATTGTTGCATCTGAAAAATGCATGTAATAATGTACGATAAGTGCATATAGATCTATACTATGCAATTGCTACTTTACTTAAAAAAAATCATATAAACGTACTAATCAATCTCTTTGCTATAGTCAGTCCATGATTTCAATGCGGTTTTTTTTAAAGTTCACAAACAATGAAAATCTTAGCAAAGCACACGTGAAATTTCGTTAAATAATATAAAATGCATTTCAGTGTAAAACCATGCGCATGCATACTTTATAATAAAAATTGTATGCATACTTTATAACAAAAATTGTATGCAAAGCTACGTGCGTTTTGCTAAGAATTACATTGTTTGCGAATTGTCAAAAAAGCATATTGAGCCCAGAGACCGAATATACCTATAGAGGAGAACGAGATATTTGCTATTACTTAAAGAAAATGTTATATTTTTAAAAATTTATTTATAATCAGTAATCAGCACACAGTAAGATAAAACCTTGAAATATCTGCTAAGTACTATTGAATTAGTAGTCAATATGATTCTTGCAAAGGACACTGGTTTTTTAAATAAATTATTAATACTTGGGGAAAAAAAACCATAGATTATAATGATGAGTGTAAAATACATTTTTACCATCTAAGTAAAATATACATTCAATCTTAAAATTTTGTGTCCTTTATTTATGTAGAAAATGGACTGGCTGTTATTAATACGGTTTCCGTTACAGTTTCAATGCTGCTAATACATTTGAAAACGTATTCTTTATGGTACATAATCTTTGCTTGTTTACTGTAAAAAATCCGATGTTAAAATTAACTTTATTTCAATATCATTTTGTAGTTTCCATAGGTCTATCACTTTGGTCTTAGTCGTCAGTGTTTTATATTAACACGGAGAAGTATAATACCAGACAAGCCTTTCAACTTGTGCCGGCTTTTAAGAAAAAAAAAATACCATTGCAGGTCAATGTGGTTCATCATAAAATTTGGCCTTAATTTTGTTTTAGAGTAACACCGCAATATTGGTATATTGCATGGCCGGTGTACATACATTTGACAACGAAATGGTGTAAATTTTCATACCGGTTTTTTTCCCCCTCACACGGTTGCAGTTTACACCGCAGATTTGCTATGATGATATTTTTCCAATTAGTTTACTGTGGCTATGGGTCCTAATGGTATCTTAATTTTTATGTACAAGAAGAAAAGTATCTCTGATTACATTTCTTAAATGAATAAGACACGGTATCGCTCGTTGCATTGGCTATTCAAAGGTATTGTGCATTTTTTGATAGCAACTTAAACACAATTTAAAAACAGATTCATCTACAACAGATAAATTTACTACATTTGCATAACAAATTAACTGTTCGGTGTTACCCTGTTCTTTCACCTAGTAATTAAAAATTATACATTTTCTTGCATGTAATCAATTTACAAAATAAAATTGACAAACAGTACACTGGCTACAATTTTTATAATTGTTTTTATTTTAATACAGTATTGTAACGTGCTGAAGATACTGATTTATACTTGGTTTGAAATTAGGTTTACGGCAAGTGTATACTAATCGGAGATTATACATCTCTGTGGATAATTGTCAGTGATTACGAATTTGAAAATTATAAAGTATACTATATGTAAAAGTAAGGAGCTCTAAATATTCAAAAACTGTAGTACAGTCTATTACATAGGTATTTTTAAATTGATTCCTTTATATTTTAAGTAATAATTGTCTTCAGTACAGGTGACAAAAATATTTGAACACTTGGCATACATGAACAATTAGTATCTATTTATATTGTAATAATAAATGCTGAATCAATACTACATCGAATAACCCAACAATAATGATGTAACGTAACAGAAAAATACTGGTTCCCGTTATAATTAGAAAAGATATAAAGTAATTAACACAGAAAATATCATAGAGTCAGAATACTTCTGTGATAGACTGTATGTATAATTTATTGTAATAATTCCATTAAGTTATTATATAAATTAGAAGTATATCTTATTACGATAGTGTATTTTATAATTATAAAATTTAAAAAGAGATTTTGTATTAATCCGACTGAAAAAAAGCAAACTCGAAAAACATGTTTTACATAAAATAATACTTTTTATAAAATTATAACGTAATCGCCAACTATTCCGAGGTTCATTTCGTTCGATTATCTATTTCCTTATGACACTTAATATAACAGAATCTTTTAAATTCAAAGATTCCATTATGAACGTTAATTTTTGTGAAAATCAAGCATGATTTTTTGTGAGCCAATCGGGTGCCGATATTGAAAGAACGGGAAAGCCAAAATTGATTAACAGTTTTAAAAATTGCATACTTCCACAAAACTGAAAATTCACGACAGACCCTCAAAACTAAACGATGAATATACCTACTACAATGCAATCAACATATTTATTTTGACGCAAAAGCTTTCCAATGGATTCCATAGTCAAGAACAATCATTATCGCATTGATTCGTTGAAATGACAAGTTTGCTCGTCGCAATATAAAAACAGTTTCCCTACAAAATAACACGTCCTTGTGAAAAATTTATCAAAATCAAAAATAATTGTAACGACGCGTACAAACAAACGTTAATGAATAAAATAAATATCAAGAAATCGTCCCATTAATTCGACACGTTGAAATTCCATCATAAAAAATCGTTCACACCAAACTTACCATCAGAGACGTTTCCCACGTTATTTCCAAGCGACTTAAGTTCCCAAGTGAGCCAATAAAGGGGCTCGTAAAAATAAAATGAAATAGTTCGATCTGCAAAAGGAATGTACATGCAGTCACATATGAATCGCGTAAGGTATACATATAGCAAGGCGCGAGAAGAAGGAGCAGGGAATATGAATATTCTTGGTGTGCTGTTGCAGGATCCCCAGAGTCTCTGCGACCAAACGTTTCGTTCACCCCGCCCGTGGAAAAAAATCGACAATGCACCGGGGGTTGCGATTTAAATGCACTGGTTTCCTATTGGCGGATAGCAGGGGGGGTGGGCGTGGCCACGTGCCTTATGATTTTATATGTAGCCTCTTGATGGGCTCTCCCCGAACCCCCTTAGTCGGTACCTCCTCGTAGGTCCCCAGCCCACCCCCGCGCGTCTCTGCATTCGTTCGAATGCATAAAATATACGTAAGTGCAGGCGATGGGCTCGTACGCAACAACGCGCGAAACAGGGTGTCCTTCCTGCATTTATTTGCGTAAAGAAAAATGAACAAGATTTTCGTACGAATCTTCTTTTTTTTACACTTTTCACTTCACCCCTGCTTAACTCCCACGAATCTTTTGTACTTTCACCCCCCCCTCCCCCTTCCATACTTTCTCTCTTTCTTTCACCGTCTCATCACTCGTACGAGACACCCTAATTTCTGACATCGCATCTGGACGTCTATGACAAAAGCGTCACGTTTCTAAAGATCCCGATGAGTTCTTCAACAAATTCTACCTGTTAGCGCGATCGATCCTTAAGGTCCGTTCATATACCATATTCATAAATAATTATTTCGTAAACGACCAACCACCCTTTATTAGCGGAAGCTGTGATAAAGGCAAAGGTAACATGGTCGCAATTTTTTAAGAGTACGTCCACTCTTTTTGAGCTATCAGAAAAATTTGCAAAAGTGTCAATCAGAACGTGTCTTCGCAAAAATGTCTCTTCCGCAGTTATGCCGGAGATAAGGCCCTTAAAACAGCGTCCACAGTTTGGCTGTTTCATGCAGATCCAAAGCTGAGGATTAATAGATAGCAGAAGCGAAGGGCTCTCGCTGCTTGTGTTTAGCAGCCTCAGCACATTAATATTCATACTCTTAGACCCCTGCAACGGTTTGCCATCTTCTGCGCACAGAACATCCCCACGTTCATCCACCATCCAACCATCTATCAATTCATCCAACCAGCCGGCCATCTATTGGCTTGTGCGATGAGGCTCATCCATCGAAGAGCCATGGCTACGCGCTTCCAAAAATTCGAATGATGCATCCGAGTACTCGAACCACTCGACAGAATGATTCTCAAGGTGTAAAACGTACGCATGTTCCTTTCAGCACTTGAAATCGAACTATAGAGCTCTTGAAATAAAATCAAATGACTAGATGAATTTTCAGGAAATTTTGTTCTTTAGCAATTTTTAATAATAATAAAATTTTATCCTAATTCGAAAATCATTATTGATGTCAAATCATTCGAATTTATCGATCACACTTTGTGGAATAAAAAAATCCAATGAAACGAATCGGCTGTAGAGTATCTGTACTGTTATCGTAATATGTGATAATACGACATCTTCTTACCTCATTCCTGTCTGAAAATCTTGGCTCTTCTTATATTCCCTCATGTAACTATTTGCGAGGGAGTCTTTTTTTCACTGAGAAACCAGCAGATAGGCATGAAGTTTGAGAAGCCTTGAATCTAACTAGCATTCTTCCATGTATGACACTACACGTGTCGAGGCCACTACAGGAGAAGTGCCAGATTCTCCGGGTTTGTTAGTAGAGGCCTGTTGCATCTTCGCTAGCCTCCGGCTACACCTAAAAATACGTGTAAAACGGAATCTTACGGAAAGTGAATAAATGTAAAAAAAAATAAATAGCTGAGAGTTTAGTAAGTTTTGGCTACATGTACACGAAGTACATAAAAATTATAACGATACAAAATGTTATCAATGACATCTCAAAATTCGTAATATTAATGCAATTATATCTATAATAAAAATTATATAATAATAAAATCCAAAAAATATATAATTGTTACAACGAATGGTTAATTCGTTTCCTTTTGTAAAAAAAAAAACGTCATGCAGCATCATGTACTGGTTACACAAAGCATATATAATGTATCATATGTCAAATGATTTTTGAAAGGATGAGCGCGACAGTTCGCACCTGGATTTCAACTTGAGGTTAGCAAACATGGCCGCTATAATTTCATCGTTAAGAGGGCGTGGCATGTGTGATTTCTACGTCACCCTCTCGTCGAAACGGAAACACTGTGAAATACTGAAACGAAAGTGCACGGAACACACGTATAAATCATCCCGATTCAAATTGGACCGGGGAACGTTGTTATTTCTTAGATATCAAACTCACTTAAGTTTTTCCTTTGATTTACGGCTCGATCTCCACGTAGCGACCGAGCTGTTAGAAAATCTTGGATCTTTTCAGGACCTCAAAGGGTAGCAGCAAATGCCTGCGCTATATGGAAACGCGAGTGCAACAGTGTAAAATGAAAAGTGTGTTTACACTCGTTTGAAAAGACGTCCGTCAGATGAGAAGATGAAGAAAAAAAAAGTAGTCTAATGAGTAGAGTCGTGACCCTACTGGAAACAGTTAGATTCGAATGAATCAGGTCCCCAAGCCCGGAGGCTGGATGGAAACGCGTTGTCTCCGAATAGGGCTAATCGCGCAGACAGGGACTTGTGACTGTTGCCGTATCGTATTCCATCCTAATTGGATCGTATGAGGAGCAAATGATGCCCGGGCTGAGCCAATACCGGACGTGCTTATACCGAGATTTGACGTGACCAATAAATCAAGCCAATTTAAGGTTACTTTTTGATTACAAGTTGCTAGAGCGTGTCTTGTTCGGAAGGAACGTGGGTACAGTGGGTAAATTTTATTTTCATGAAATAAAATTGTACTGGGTGAAAAATTTATTTTCATTATCTCTGTCAGGAAGATCTGTCTGAAGATTAAAAATTTTTTTATGCATGTACTTATGATTGTATGCAAAATACTAAATTACGTGTTATAAGAATATATGTGTACTTGGGTGTATCGCTGATCGCAGTGAATTTTATGCGTATTAGGTATCTTTTTTTAAGGAACCGTTGTCTGTGTGTAATACGAGCTCGCGCTATCTGTTTCCTTGGTATCACCGCGAATTGGCATAATCTTTAAAATGTCTCGTTTTCCGAGATCACGGGATGTCGTTATGCGAAGAATAAAAGAAATCCCGTAGGCTACAAGACCGAGGAGGGCGAACTTTAAAGTTTAATACTTAACGAGGCTCAAGGCGCTATCCGTTTTCCCAAGCGAAAGGTATTGCATAATATAGATTCTTTTGAAGCCATATTGCTTGCGCCATTAAGGCGTTCGCTCACCGATCTTTGATAAATTTCAATTTATTCATTCTTCAGTAAGATCGTGTTACGAAGGGTGGGTACGGATCTTTAAAAAACCTAAGGGCGACTCATCGATGGCATCGAAGCTTTATGGCGCAGAAAATTATTATTCAAAGTGTAAAACTCAAAATAAAAAAATAGAGTTGAGCTTAATTAGAAACACTTGGAGGATTCGATTTTAGTCGTTGGTTGAAAAGTAAAAGTGTCAATTTAATGCTGTAAGCATTACGCCTGATTGGCAAATTTTTTAAATAAATCCCAAAGGTACTAGGTGTTAATTAATCATGAATCTTTATTGAGTTCCCGTGTAAATACTGATTTTTGGTTAAAAACGAGAATGTCGGGGGATGAAAATGGGAAAGTATTGACCGAAATTCAGTTCAACCCCTAGCGAGCAGACGGCAGCACGTCCAGAATTACCGACAAGATTGGTGGTGCCATCTCTCATGTAAATCCTGAACCTTTCTGGGTAAAGAAAAAAATACACTGGGTGACATAAGTTTATTGAAGTTTTTACCAATGTACAGTTGCGGCAGTTGATGGTCGGAAACCCCTCCTGCGCTTGTGTCTAATCTTTACCCCCACTCCTTCAGGTATCCACACAAGTAGCGGGTTATAGGCGTGACTATCAAAACGTATGGATATCCACTTTTGGATGCTCCCTCGATCTTGCCAGTCAAAGTGCCACGTAAGAAAGATAAATGCAGGTTATATGTAGGTTTTTACTTATCCGTAGTTACCTTATGCAAG
>JARPRH010000020.1:336331-354297 GCA_031763665.1 Calameuta haemorrhoidalis | reverse complement strand
TTGAAGACTTGCCGAAGGATTTCTCGAAAGCGGCCGTCGGTACCAAAGTCGCTGGATTTCAACAGTCCGTCGCTGACATTCCATCGAAGATAAGTCGAATTTTCATAAAAATAATAATTTTATCACGACTTGTCCTTATCTACTGTCGTTCTCGTGATAAGACTCGAAAACCATCAGATTATGGAGATTTATGAAAATACCTAGGACCATTGATGGTCCTCCACAGAGAATCACGAAGAAATAGAGTTATCAATACATGTTATCAGATTATATAAAATATAAGTAAGGGGTCAGAGTATCAACAAGCATACTTAGTCCTACCAGAGACTAGTTTTGGAAATTAAAAATATTGAAGTCTCATACGGATACACGCCAAAGCATCGGCAGCCATTGCCAGACTACGTGTACGTTACAAGGGTAATTTCCAAGGGCCTAAAAATTTGCAAGAATCTACTAATGCACTTTTGTACTGCTGATTACCATGAGTATTCTCCGGTGAGTTCAAAGCGGGACCACGTATCAGAAAAGAGGTTCGCGCAATCCTTAACAAAGCAACTAAATAAACAGCGAAGTCCAAGAGTCAACCGTGCAGCGTTACGTTAGAATATTTTGCAAGGTTTTGCATTATTTTGCACGCAGAAAAAAATTATATCCAGTCTAAAAAGGTCCAGTGCCGTTCCCAACGAGAATCGCCCCAGCGTATTGCGATCTACGTGAGTTCCATTGAGAAGCAAGACCAGACAGATCAATATCCACAAATCAGCGATCATCCACTCGACTGTGGACGCACCTTTAAACATCGAGTAAAGTGTTTTGGTGGTGGTTGTGGTGGTGCGATAAATTGAACGCCATCTCGCGTGTATTTGTCCGCGTGATAAGCGATGATAGTTTGAGTGTCAAGGACTCGTGGTCGAAGAAAAGTCCAAGATGCCGCAGCGATCGCCATTCGCGATCAAGGAGCTGCTGGGTCTGAATGGAGGTAGTGGAAATGGCAACGGTGGCAGCGATCTGGGATCGCCGCAAGGTTCACCCCCAGCGGGAGTATCGGCAGTGTCTTATGCGCCGACTGCCCCCCATCACAAACTTTGGGACTATATGCCCAGCCTAACTAACCACCTAGGGAATTTAGGCAATCTAGGGAATCTGGGTAACCTGACGGCATCACGGATGGCATATTTGAACGCCCAGGCAGCAGTTGCAGCGGCATTTCTGCCGCCACCTCATCCTCACCCTGCGCATCATGTCGCGCATCACCAGGTCCATCAACCGGGTCAGCTTTCGGCTTCGCCAGGAGTTAACGTACATCCGGCTGCGCACGCGCAACACGTACTTCCGGGCACGTCTGTCGCTGCGAATCATCATCAACACAGCCCAAGTCAACACACACCCCCTCACGGTACGTTAAGGAACTTGGACTTTTCTTTTTTTCTTCTTCTTCTTCTTTTATTCTTCCACAGCTTTCTTAAACTGCCTCGAGACTCTTTCTTTTTATTCCTTCTCAACCAGCGAGGTGCCTACTTACTCAGTCACCTACTCACTGAGCTCCATATACACTTTTTCCCCTGCATTACTAAACGGAACGTCGTTCACTATTTATTTCGCTCTCTCGAAAAGACACTTTATTTTACATTCATATCTCGAACGTATAAGACATTTGCTATTGAGACGATTCATTGAAAATTTTAGAGTGTCACGAGTACCAATCCTCTGGCCAATTCTAATGCTTTCTATACTCCATTATCTGTATATAGAGACAGTCTGATAAGAACACGTGATCGATCCCGTGCAGCGCACCGATAAACACGAACGTACGTTTATCCACCTGCATTCGCAATATTCCAGTCAATTAATAGGCGTATCATCATTATCATCGTGATGCTGTGAAACGAGCACTTAACGCACCGCTTACGCTAGATATCACTTAACGGAGAGCCACTATAGATCATGTTACCGAAAGTAGATACACCTTCTACACTTTACTATTATGTATATATACACCATAAGATGTATTCCCTATTGTACTTTGTGGATTCCCTTTAACTTTTCGGGAATTTGCCAATGAAGAACAGCTGTCAGTACACGGCTGTAGTTCTGTACCCAGTAAGCATTCGGCCAGCCAGGATCACTGCAGACTTGCTCAGCTTGCTCGAACCAACTTCGGCACAACTTGACTCCCCCACATATTCCACGACATAAGGATCCCGCTTGTTAGCGCAAGAAATAATTACCCATTGTCAATTAGCGTGACCGTACAATAAAGTCTCTCTGTATGCCCATCAGAAATACTCACCTTAATAATACTCATATTACTCAATCACCATTGAGAGGTAGTCATTATTTTTTTTTTCCTTTTTTTTTCTTCTTTTCTTGGTACAGGCAAACTTTTCGTATGAAGAGGAACTAGATCCTGGCACGTTAACCAACGTTAACGATATACTTGTTGGGAACAAAGAATAATCTCTTAAGGGTTGTTCGTGAAATAGTATTATTCTATCTAACAGGTTTTATGGTAGCTCATTCATCTCTATAGTACCTTTCTGACGAGGCATGATTAACTGACTGGATGACACGTTCTCGGGATTCAATGTTCAAGATTTCTTTTTTTGTAGACACACGCGAAATTGTTTTCTGTCATCCGAGAGAATCGTCGGGTTGGATAGCGAGAGAAAGAGATAGGGACGTCGAAAGCGAATGCCGAAGAAGGCTGAAGAGGAGGTTGACGTCGGAGATGAGGGCGGCGATGGGGAGTGGAAGAAACGGTGGGGTGAATTTGTGGTGTACACTGTGGGAATTGAATATTTTTGTCAGAATAATCGGCAGCGTTATGAATAATTAGTGGTATAATGAGTTGAGTGTTGGGCAGACCTGCAATGTCTCACCAAAATACAAAGAACCTCGACAAAACGTAAAAATGGCCGCTCACCGGCAAACTGTTCTCAACCATTCTTCGTTCACGTTTAGTCTCATTAATCTCGAATACAACCCCACTTGCCACTACGAAGCTAAAGTCAGATAACTTTTATTTCGCCTTGAAAATATTTATTGACACCGAGTAACCGACATTATCGAGACCGATTAAGAAATTTTATTAATGTGAACATAAGTTCGTTGTGCAAGTGATCGTTGACAATGATTAAGAATAGATACAAATTAAATTAATTAATTAATTAAGAGATTATCAAAATTACAAATTTCATCGATTCTCCGGGCAGTTTTCTATAGTTTGCTGCGTAGTTGTACCGGTCCTATTGGCTGTATTGTGGGATTACAAAAAAGTACGAAAATTATAGTTTTCACCAGATGACACGATGGGACTTGAAGTGGTACGTAAGTCGAGGAGTAAAATCGATCCTGGAATCGAGAGATCGTAGAAATTTAGCGTGCCTAGTGAATTTTGAGAACGATTTTCGGGTATCGGGTTTCCTGGGTAACACAAAAGATCTGCCCTTCCATTCAAACGTCACTCTGGCACCTCGTCTTACCGTACGCATTTATTTTACGCACTTTATTCCTTCCTTTTTGTCTTAAATCTTAGGTAGACTTAAAGACGACAGTTCAGACCAAGACCTCACTAGATGCTAACCTATACGACGATTCATCAAAATAATTATATCGATCCTGGTACGGAATGGATTCAAAGAATGGTCGGTCCCTTCGTACACGCGGGCGACGAATTAATACGTACAACCCTACACAGCCATAGAGAAGTATACAGGGTTTTATTTTGAGTTATACCTTCCAAAAAAAACAGACATACCAAAATCATACCAACTTTTTGAAATTTCACTTTCACTCCGACAAAAGGATTTTCGTAGTGGAAATGAATGAAAACGAAAGAAGGCTAGAAGTAGCGCGGGAGAGGCCAATTGAAACGCACAATAGTACGTACAATTGTCGAGAAAATCGCGTGACTCCTGAAAAGACCTGTAGCATCGTGGAAGGTATAACGGCACGAGCTAAAAGAGGTGGATGGTAGGTCATTGTTTGAGGATTCAGATATTCACGCGATTCAGGCCTTTGCTTTTCTACCAGCTTATATAGGATCGCCTCTCATAGTCAGTGGCGTCTCGGTCCGTTTGAAGTTGGCAATCAACTAGATTGCCTATCAACGCCCGAGGAACACGCTTCCACCCTCCTTACTCACCTCCTCCCTATACCGACCTCCACGACTCTCACTCCACCCCTCATCGGTACCACGTCGCCCCTTAGACTCTCACCTCACAACCCCCCCCCCCTCCCCCCACCTCCACTCCCCCCCCCCATTCTCGCAATTCCTCTCTCAATTTCTCCCTGAGTTTCGCGCATCGCGACTTTTCCCTCCTTTGAGCTCGCGTCCTCTGCACGCTTCTGGAGAAACCTTTCAACAAAACGTTGTGCAATCGTCTACCTTTGTTTCTTTTTTTTTCACGTCACAGGGTCGGGGACAAGAGGTCGTAGGTCGCGTGTGGCGTGAAAAATAGTGCGGGTGTTGCTAAGGAGCACAGACTGTAGGCAGGTCGATACTGATTAGTACTTCAAAGCGACTTCTGCACCCCTGTTAGGCAGATTTGCGACAAAGCACCAGCACTCGAGCAAAAAATCTTGAACAAATTAGCGAATTATGAATTCGCTTTGCTTTGTTTCCGCAAAAGTGCCCACGAACGTATAGGTGAAGGAATGAGAGAGCCGGTGTACTTGCGATACCACTGTTGTGTTTTTACGCGTGTGCGTAAGTGCCTTGCAATTCAAATTAGCTTTCTCCGATTAAATCCGATATCGCTAGGCTGGAGCGCGATTCGTTCGGATTCGGTTACTATTTAAAGAACTGCAATTACAAAGCAAACCTCGAGTTCCGCTCCTTAACTTCCATCGTGAATTTTTCTATTGTACAATTTTCAAGGATTCCTCGATTTTATAATTACTCAGTATCACCTTTCTTCTCCGGTCGACTTCACGGTACTCGCTAATTATTCTAAAAAAGCTTACGAGATATTTCAAAAGCTCAATCTCTTAATAAGTCCACTGTCGATACCCAACTTTTTGCACGTCTGATCCTAACCCACGAAATAAATCACTCTGACCCGTATGAAAAAAAAAAAAAAAAAAAAAAAACGTAAGAAGAGCCGTCGCGCGGAAGAGGTAGTTTATATAATTGTGAATGCAAATTAAATGAAATTAAACAGTTAATTAAAGCCTGAATGCCTAGAGAAGTTAATTGAGATTCTTGAGAGATTTGTCGGACGGAATGTCTTAATTTAGTCCCTTAAGCGTCCTAACTCGCCTTAACAACTTGGAATAATTAGACAACACTACCCCGGCGAGAAGCCGAGAAAATTCTTCGGCCATTCGTGAATTCCAGAAGGGAATCGACGCGCGTCCGCAGCTCGCGAAGGGATCCGATTCCAGCCTCGAATTAGTTGCATCGGCACTGCGTTTGTCCATTTTGTATTTTCTCGAGTGCGCACGCTTTGCCACACTCGAATGCGGATGCGAATCCGAATGCAAATGCGGATGCGGTTGCGAATGCTTGTCGACCCTGACATCCCTGAACGCGCCTTCATTCATGATGCGCAGTCAGTCTGACGTAGAAGAGGCCCACTCTGGTTCGCGTGATTGCTCCCACTTTTCTCTGTTTTGCCAGAAATTATTTTCCTGCGGCTCTTCATCCCCTTAGTCCTCCCCCAGTACCTCGCTGGATCTTCTCGCACCCCCACCAGTGTCAATCATCCACCCCACCCTAGCCGCGACCTAATCACATAATCTGCCCTAACAAATCAATCGACTCTCGAGGAAAGTCGCTAGAGTCCGCACCCGGTAAAGGGTGTCGATTGATTTCGAACTCGTGCAGATCGGCGACTGGCCGTCGTTTCCGGTCTGGGCAATCGATTCTGCTAAGGGATGGCTCGGCGGTCGGGTCGCGGTAGCAAAAGGGTGTCGTCTCCGTCTACAGGAGGAGACGGAGATGCGCGATGGTGCTTGGCAAAAAAGGAAAAAAACGTTCAACTCGTACGATTTAAATGCAGCGTCCAGTCACGTAAGAAATATCAAATCGACTTTCATCTGTGTTAAACCTCGTAAATTTTCACCCTTTGACATACAGCTAAACCCACCGAGGGCTGATGGGGTGACCGAGGCTGCTGGTGTCGCTACTACGGATGTTGGTACTGGCACTGGTGCCTGTACTGACGTCGGTACTGATGCTAGGGGTAGTAGCAATACCAGTACCAGTACTGGCATCGATACTAGTAGTAGTAGAACTGAGCGACGTAGGTGCCTAACCCCTCGGGACTTGCGGGACGTTAATGAAATAACACGGGAATTAGTCTCGGACATTACCGCCAAACTATGTCCATTATGTACCCCATGTACAGTGACCGGCAAAAGTTCCACTCATCCCCACCAGTTCTGCCACTAACCCCTCTTTCTTTTTTCATCGCCGAAGGTATTATGCTACGTTACCTGGTTGCCAATAGATTTAACTACAGTCCACATAATTCTACCCAAAATAACCCCCGTACGATCCTAACTATACACACAGTCTTTGAATATTTTTATTATCAGCCCCACGTGACACCACGCAAGGTATATATTGAAAGGAAGCATAATCACTTTTTTTCCGTATATGAATCCCCTCTATTAACGAATGATAACAGCGTCTGTGTGTTATCAGCGCGAAAGTTAGCGATCTTCGTTAAACGCACGGGACTGGCGTATAATGCGCTATGCGTGTAAACGCACGTAGTGAAATACACACGAGAAGCGTGTAACCAAAAACGTATGCGTACTTCCAAACGTACATGGGTATGTCGTATGTACGTACATGCGTACGTAGCTAGGCGCTTTCAAGCGAACGAGCGTAAGTCGCTCAAATTGGTATGGATTTCCAGTCCAACACCTCGATTGTCCTCGGTGAAGAGTGCTTCGCGAGCATACATGAATTCACGCCTCGCGATACTCACGCAGTCGCACACAGGACACACGAACTAACGAAAGCTGTACACGATCGTATATGACTTATGTACACGTGCAACCCGAGTCGTTCCTCCTCGTGGTATCATATATATGTATATAGGCGTGGCCGTGCACGTTGCTAGTCTCTCGCGAGATCTCGCGACACACGTTCACAAGCTCACACTGACGTAACTCAGGTTTCTCTCTCACTCGCACGCACACCCCTACGCGTCTTGATTGCATGCCTCTGAATGCGTTTTCACCCGTCCTCTAAGTAGCAGCTCATTCCGCGATGCTCGCGGCTTTCAAAACGAAGGTATTCGTCGACGTCGAGGGGGCCCGCTGGCGGAAATTTTTTTTAATGGATTCTTTTGCCACAAAATCCTTACCACTTTTCATACAAAAAACTATGTCATCTTTGTATCTCCAAGATGCATCTGGCGTATGTATATGGACCTAGGTGTTACTTTAACGTTCTCACTGTGTACCATACAACAGTGTAGATACAGGGTGTTTCGAAAGTCGTTACAAGTACAAGGAACGTTATTTTTTTTGGCTGTACATTCGATGAGGATGAGACGATGTTATTCGCTCTCGTAGGAAAATTTTCAATGTACTGGGTGACGGTGTAAAATTGACGGTTCTCAGGGGTTGATCAGTTTTTCAGATCTTAAAGGTTGGGTACGCGTTTGACACTGAGATAAATACCCGGAAGTTTCTATTGTGTACTTAGGGCGATACTTATAAGTGGGTGGGTGCGTTCGGCGAATTATTTCTACGAGGCGAAAAAGTGCGTCGTTCATGTACGCGTAAGCGTAGGCGTAGCCGTCAACGTGGTTGCATCGATGGGCTCGAGACTCGGCGGTGGAAATTTGCGTGTTCGAAGCGGCGCTACGTCGACAGTCAGTGAATTCTCAACGCGTGTGAGAGAGAGGGGGATAATGGCAGGAAGAGGAAAAAATATTGGAAAAGAGAGAAAGCGAATGAGCGAATGGAAGAGGAAGGGGACGAGTACTGCTAAGCGTGCAGAAGCACACGCTTTCTGGGAAAAGGAGACGCGAGGAGAAGTTCTTTCAAGGAATAACCGCAAATCCCCATATAATACTAATAGGACCATAATAGGGTCAATAGGGTTTAGCCTCCCCCCTTTGACAATGAGATCTTGTCAAAATACTCCGGTAACACGAGACCTAGGAAGTGGATTTTCTGAATGGGTCTTGCCTACTTCTGCCTGCTGTCCCGGCGGCTGGCATTATGCGGTTTTCGAAAAATCCGAAACGCTCCGTGCTGAAGCTCTGATTGAGGTTTAAGTTTCATCTTGGGAAAAAAATGGAAGGGGACCGAAAACGATTTTGATGCTGGGCCATAAAGAAAAACCGGATCTTGTGACACGTGCGATTCAAATTCCATAAGTGAACAATTCCTCCTGGCGGATGTGCTTGTCGATACTGAATTACATTAGGATTTAGCACAGGACTTATATATTGATTTAGGATATTTTTAAGCCTCTTTTTCGGACGACATGACTTTGGGTCGTTAATTTTTTTTTTTTTAGACTAACAATCCAACATCTATATTTACTTTGAAATTTGAGACCTACTTAGGTGGAAGCTTGTACCGGTTTGAATGTTTGTTAATGCAACGGCGAATGATTATTCTGCCGGTATCTAAGGGCTTGTTAGACTCCATGGAGCGCGAACACATTTTCTGGGTTAATTTATCAAACAACGCGCAAACTCGGCTCTGGCTCGACGTCCCCATTTTAAGACGCCGGCTCGTTAAAGTCATTTTAGGGTGGAGTTTGGCCTTCGTCCCAGGCTCTTCTGCCAGGCAACCAACGTTCCCCCATTCCTCTTAGAATTCCCTAACTTTCTTAGAAGGAGAGGAATCTTTTTCAGCCCCTGTTTTTCTCCCCCAAGCCTTGGAACGCGACGACTTTATTAGAAAATGGCCGGGTCGAAACGTCTTAATACCCCGAGCACTGCTTTTCCTCGGCTCAATTCGCAAACTCTAGGACCTCGGGGAAAAGTTTTTAAAAAATAACTGGAAACTGACGTAGATCTCGAGTCCCCTCTGAGGAAACTCGGGAGTGAACATCGAGGAGCATATTCTCACTTAATTTCGTAATTGGAGTCATTTGAGCGGATAATTTATATGCTCGCTCTCAGGTTCGACAACCTCGTTTAGCCATGCGTTTACATTGATAAATTTTCCTACCCCTGTCGCAACGCCATCTACAACTTCTTTATCAATCCGAAAAATCGCATTATTGTTACTATCATTATCTCAAAAAATAATCAATTTTATTTCTCTGTCTTTCAGGATTTTCACAGTCGAAGAATACCTTTTCGAACACGAGTCCTGGTGAGCAAAATTAAAATCATACTACGCTTTCGATGTAAAGTTGCAAATTCTCTTACTACGGGTCCGAAGGCTCTTTGCATTGCACTTATTATTATTATTATTACTATCGTCAGTCTGAATAATTCATGTTGACGGAAATTCGGCACGGGACTCTTTCAGTAACGTATCGTAATAATCGTCGTTGAAAGGTAGCACGGTCGCCATTTTAATACCGTCTGTGCCAGCTAATCGATTCCTGTGACGCTTTCCATAGTTACGAGGAGTACACAATTTTCAAGGATATGACCAGCCATTTTCCAAAGCGTTGGTGTCAGCTAATATTTTTTTGTTCCTAATGATTCCCAGTAAAAAGTCACATTATTTTACACGTATAACGAGTCACTGTGCGAATCATTAAAAATCAGCGAAAACAGTTTTGCTTGCGAATTTTCTTGAACGATGTTTCATACGTGCACACGTGTCCACATGCATACGTAGATTAGACACATTATACAAGTATTCTACAGATGGCTGGAAAAGAGAAGTAAATGCGACGATGACGTCATAGACGGTAGAAAACTCATTTCGTATTCATGCACGCTCCTACGGATGATTCCGATTTTTCCGAACCATTAAGTCCCGTTCTGTCGCCCCACAAAGTGATGTCGTTCTAAACACGGAACGACAGGTTGAAAATGATTACTAGGATGACCTTCGAACAGGGTGATCATTCGCGTTCTGGTGTTTTTCTCCACCCTCATAAAAATTATCGTGCATCGTTACCATAGCTAGAGCCGAAGCGTCGTTCACATGAAAACAGTGCGTTAACGTTTCAATAGTGGTGTTAGAGTATCATCGATTCGCGGTATGGGATCTGTGGGTAAAAAAAATGTAATTGCTCTTTTTCACTTTCTGTTAATTCAAATGGCGACGTACGAACAAATTGAAAAAAGCTGGATGAATGGAAATAAATGAATGCGACTAAATATGCAGAAATTACGAGTCGATGAATCGCGTATCCACTTGCGTGTAGGATAAATTACATAGCTGTTGGGATAAATCGATCTTGTTTTCAATGCTCCATTTACGGAAGACACTTGTGGTATACATATATGTACAAGTAGAAATAATACATTTTGTGCGTGACTGTCAGTTTATTCTAAGAGACTGGAATTTATTTATGATCAATAGAAATAGCGGAAATCTTTAGAAAGCTTCAGATTATTTGATGCTTCCTTCTAATGCCTACCTATGCATTTACACGATTCCTAGGTGGAAAGCTCGCGCGAACTTCTTGTATAGCTCTATTGATCATCTTGTCAAAACATTTCGAAAAGTGGTCGCACGTAGACAGGAGCACCACGCCCATCTCGTTTGAAACGCTAATCGGTAACTGGAGATTTCCCTACGAAATTCGAATCCATTCGAGGCCCGAGACTGCCTATTATAATCCAGTGACCCTCGGTGATCATTCACGATGAGAATTTCAGGGACAATTTGAACGGATAGTACGTTCAGGCTGCCGTAATATAATTTTTCAAATTAACTCACGACTATCAATTACCGTCAGTCTTATCCTTAAATAAAATTTAGTTAAATTTAACTCGCTAAATAAAAGACTAATTGCTTTAAAATTAGTTCCTATATGCGAGAGGATTAGGAGTATTATTATTGAAATTTTAGAATAATTGCAAAATCAAATTTTTCATCGTATATTCACAGTCGATAATTTCGTAAAGAGAGATTCGAATGTTGGCAATCATAATTTTGCAAAAGTATGATATATATATATGTCCTTAACAAGGAGTTTCCAAGAGAATTGGTTGTTTTAACAACTTCGGGTTACGAATTCGCGGCACTTTGGAAAAGCAGAATAGCCAGAGAGAGAGAAAGGGAGAGAGAGAGAGTCAGGGAGTAAAAGGAGAGCAAGGATGGTTTTCGCGAGAACACAACTCGCCGAGGTCTAAGGAACATTTCGAGCGTAATAGTCCAATTTGTCAGCAAAGGAAAATAGCGGAGACGCTCAAGGATGAGGCAATGCCTGGTACCTATAGCGACGTTGGCCTTAGTATACTGGTAGTTGGTGTTGTGGAAAATTGGAAGGTAGGAAAACGCAACGAATATGGAAATTTCCATTTTCCGTGCTTTAAAGGACTGTTATCGTATAAATTAACAGAACTACATGGACGAGCCAAGTGAACGTGAACAATTTATAATAATTGTTCAACCTAGTGAAATTAACTGTCGAATAAAGAATACAAATATGAATAGTTGGATGAATGAAAAGTAAAGGAAGGAGTCTCGACTCTAATCGATTGAGGTGGTCGGTTTCTAATTATTTTCAATGGAACTAAAAGGCGCTGTTTTTGAACCAACTCTATAAGTTTATAGAAAAAAAAAGAGCACACAGTGGATGTTTAGGCCTGAAGATACACTGCACACGTTTGCCATTCATTCTACTGAGTGGTGGTACACCTCCCCTGTCACCGTGTTCCCTTTATCCTCCTTCTCCTCCTCCTCGTGTCCCACGCTAATGCGTCAAATAATTCAGGCTGCTCTGAAATCAAATAGATACATGGGAATAATAGGATAAAAAAATAGACACGACTGGAATAGCTCGATAATGCTCGTTAGGCCTTTTCAAAAAGGCTCAATATAAATTGGTATTAAAAGATAGGAAGTAATTTAATTCATTTGCCAAACAAGGCATAAATCGTTAAGTCATCTTTAATATGCCTGAATATGCCACTTTTGGACATTATTTGTTATCTGGGTTCTATTTAATGTCAAAGGACGATACTCGAAAAATGATGTTCATTGGTATCAGTGAAATTTTTTGATAACTTTGGCAGTGATTGATAATGGCCTTTGGGGTAACGATATGTTAAATATACACCTTAATCGGGAAACTTAAACAGCCTTAAGGTTTACTATTTTTTTGATAAAAAATTTGTCACTGTTAGATATTTGTATATCTTTTAGTATGGCTCGTTAATATATTCAATCTCGATCACTCTTTCGAAATCTTTGGTTGACAGTCGTTAATTGGAAATTTACATTCTCTCCCCAATGTCAAATTATACTTTAGTCATTCTCTGTGATTCCCTGAACCGGCAGAAATATATTAGCACTTTTGAGTACTTTGAGATATTGATTTATATTTGCGCGTGTATTGAATTGCGGTACTAAAGAATTATTACAATTAATTGTAAGCGATTATTTATCAGGGGGTTAAAGTTTTTTCAAAGACTTACTTAACGTCAGAACATTCAAAGTGAAAGATTTTAATTTTAGCTTTTTTAGATAGGCTTTTTATTGAGATTACTTCATACCGATCCATGCATTATATTCGTTCAATGATATATAAAAGTTTAATACGAGAGTCGTAAGATACTTTTAATTCGAAATCATTAATCACACACGGCACAAGAAAAATATAATTTGTCATTCTGTTTTAAAAAATTACCAAAAATACTGAGATTCCTCGAAAATTCACGTCTTCGAGATTTCGGGTTTTTACCGTTTCCGGATTCCGCGTAATTGCAACGAGTAGGATCGTCTATCTGTAAGCCATAGCAAGCACGAGTACAAGAAGAAGAGTAGGAGAAAAATGAAGAACGAGAGGAGAGCAGGAGCCTTCCAATCCAATCATCTCATTTCCCGACGTATCGATTTCAGCTCTCCCTGAAATTCCCTTCGTGAAAAGAAACGCGTAAGACAGGAGAGACGAAGTAAAAGGAAAAGCCGAAAGGCTCCTTTTTATAAATGGTTTAAAATCATGCCCCGTTCCTTCTTGCTGTTCTCCTTCGGATAGAAGAAAGAAAAGAGTAGAAAGGGAGCAGGGAGTGAGTGGGGAAGAATTACACGAAATCGCGAAAGGATCGACGTATTCGGCTGGGTCGAGGAACGAAGGGACGAAAAACAGGCAGGATGCCTGAGAAACGTAAGAAGGATAAACGAAGGATGAATCAAGTGGAGCCGGTGGAAAAGAGTGTGTGAAAATGTATACATATAGAAGCAGAGTGAATTTCTCAAATGAAAATTGAAGTGCATTCAGCTATGTATAAGAGAGAGAACCTCAGCCCGATTAGTGGAGCGCTTTAAACGAACCCTTAGAGAAATTTCGTCGGTAAGTCATCGTCTTTTCAAAGGACTTTTTTCTGGATGCAGAGCGAATTAGAGGAGTATTTGCGGGTTGCGTGCGAGGGGTAGTTTCAGAAGCAGCCGCAGGGGAGACTCGTGGAGTGAAGTTAGACGGACCCGATACGAGAACGAAACCAGTGGCAAACGAGGCAAACTAAGGAGGGAAACGTGGCTTGGTAATCTAGCCGTGTAAAATTTGAAGAATTACATATAAGTATTGAGAAAAAAATATTATCATACACGGTTGCCATTACAATCTAATTGGAATTTAGTCATGGTCCGTTGCCAATACCATAATACAAAAACCCGAGAAAAATGAAAATTCCTATACAAATATCTATCGGGGCTATTTTTATGGCTGCAGAAAAAAACCGGGCTCGTTTCTCGAGCACTCAAATCTAAGGAAAGAGATTCTCGTAAATGAATGCAAGTAATGTGTATATATGTTTATAGTATATGGATATACGTATGTACATCTTTCTTCATTATTATTGTGCCTGTCAATGACTCGAGATGCACGTGTATTTTCATACGTCTCCTTTCATTCGAGAGACTCCTAGGGGGCGGGCGAGGGGATGGCGGGGAGGAGATCGAGGGTAGCTACACCGGAGGAGGCGACAAAGATATTAATTAAGAATTAACACGCGTACTGAAACCACCCTTAATTAGTAACAGTCAGCGCCCGGAGCAGCGGTTTGTCTGCACGGACCGCTACTCCTGCTTCGAGCTACGAGGGTGATTCACTCGAAAGGCAATGCAACTGCGACGAGTACGTCAACGAGAACCTCAACAAGAGCACCAATCTTCACCTGTCGCTGCGTCGTCATCCACCTTACAACTTTGACCTCTATTTCTTTTTACGAGACCTGTAGAAATTCTTATGGCTTGTTTTATGGATACGATATACCGCGGTCAATTTGGATGTGGGTTCAAATTGATTTTACAAAAAAATTTTTTTTTTTTTTTTTTCTATCACTGGGTAATTTTCGTTAATCGTGAAGACTGTAAAATGACGTATAAAAAATGTCTACGACGTGAATGATGGTTTCTGGGAAATTTGGAAACTTCGCGAATAAGAAAACTCGCTATGAAAGTTTTGCGCGATTCAAATGAACGTCCCGGTAGCTATAAAAAAGTTGACAGAGGATATGAAGTGGAAGAGGAAGAAAGAGGGAGCGATGGCAGGGAACGTACGGCTACTTAGAGAGACACGAATGAACGTAGAATTACGTAGGTGATGGGTTCTTGGTGTTAGATGCTATTCAACATTTTTGCATATGTAAAATGTTTTTGAACTTGCTTGTACTTTGCACCTCCATTTCGCTTATCAGTACAGGCTGAACCATCAAGTGCTGGACACTTGGGTTGATGTATTCGAAATTGATGATAGAAGACGCTCCAGCTGATTCCGAAAGCAAATAACAAAAAAAAAGGGCTACTGCTAGAAAGACTAGAGGAACGAAAAATATTGAAATTTGAGAAAAAATTATTGAAATAAAAAAAGGGGTCACTGTATGGCAGAGAAAGACAGGGGAGGCACATCCACGTTAAATAACGCGGAAACAGCCGTGTCCGTTGAGCAAGCTCAGAGTACAAAAGTGTCAAAAGTGGAACTTGTCGGATGCGAAGGAGAAAGGGTTAAAACGAAAACACGAATAAAGTAAAAATTCCAAGATTGCAATGTTTAATAAATAAAAAGGGCGTCTCACGCAATGTAAAAAAAAAAAGGGCGACCAGGTGGGTAGGTCGACGTCTGGCGAGTCCTGCGAGGAGCGACCAATCGCGAGCTCTTAAAAAAAAAATAGCTGTTCGATGGGTACGTAGGGCAAAATCATGCGTTCGCGTGACGTCACTCGGGAGGCCATTTTGGCTCAGCTGGTCTCGACAAAAGACCTCGATGGCAGGACGCCATATCGTGCCGAGGACAATAGACAATACCATATAGCCGGTATAGGTACACTAGAGCGTACACACTATATACAGTCATTATGCAGAATTTTCGAACCCTTTGGAGTCCGCGGGGCAGAGCCCTTACGGAAATATTTTGACATCGGAGGCGTGGCCCGTGTCAGGCGTGCAAGAAGTAAATTTTCGGTTTTAAATTTCACGGTGTTCAAAACGATATTTTAAACCTGGCTGTGCTGCCTGCTACGTCGACGACAGTCGACGCTCCTGGATGACGACCCAAAGGGCTGGGAAAACGATGACGATTCGTCGTGCATCGCCACGGGCAGATACGTCGACTGGAGGAGAGATAGAGATGGATAGAGACAGAGAGAAAGAGAGAGAGAGAGAGAGAGAGATAGAATAGCGAAAAGGCGAGGAGGAACGCGAAGAGGGACGAGGAGAGGCAATGCTTGCACGCAGCTCTCGGAAAAGGCCTTCAGTGATCGTACATTGTGGGTTTAGGGCCATTGTGCACCACTATGGGCATTGTCACCTTTTGAGAGCCGGAGATTCACACCTTTTCACTGCGATTTTCCACGGGCTTTATTGAGCGGAAGAGGGCATCTCGAAATGAGAAAGAGGGAACACGCGATCTTCCCGAAGATTTTTAGCGAATAACGTTTCTCTCTCTCTCTCTCTCTCTCTCTCTCTCTCTCGAGTGAGAGTCCGACTCTGTCTCTCTCTCGCTCATTCACTCTCTGGCACTCTTATCCTCTCATCCCTTGACTCGCCCACGGCCCCTCTGACCGCTTTGTGGAAGGACGTGCATATCAACCCTTACACCCCTTAGCTGCCTGCAGATATAAAGCAGCGTAGCTGGAACAGTTTGTGCTTCGTTTCATCGGTCAATAAGCAGGACGCGATAGTGGCGGGATGAAGATTTTTTTTTTCTATCGAACATTATCGTAAGATCGTGAGAGATATGACAGTTTGATCGAGAGTTTATTTTTATTTTTCAAATTCTTGGCGTTGACACATCTTCAGGTTGAAGATTCGCCTGGATCTGTAACGTGATAAAGATTCACTCGTTCCGTGATGTCGATTGTCCTCTCGTTTTTATCCGCTTTGCTTAATGCTTCGCTCTCGTTTTTTTTTTTTATTTCTATTCTAGGTTTAATGTAACTTCAACTTTCTCGAGCGTCCGCAGAACTAATGGTTCATTAGGACGTAAATGCGTCTCTTGTTTAGTGGAAAATCGCTAGTCTTTATTTCTCTTCGCTCGCGGCCGTTTCGCTGTGCGAACACTTTGTCACGTAAATCTTCTCTTGAATTTCAAGAGAAATTTGCTTTTCGACGCGCTCTTAAGGTTCTGATTCTTCTTCGTGTTTACGCGTAATGCATCATACAATTGTACGACCTCATCTTTTCAATTTTTTTAAGACTTCCGCCTTTACCCAAAACAACGAAAATAATACACTGCGAACGTAGGATCTCAAAATTTATGTTCGATTATGTAAAATCTTATTGAAAAAAAAATATTGTTTGATCATGTAATCATGAAAATTCATCAGATTTATGTAATTAATTATATCGAAGAAATTTTCCAGAAATATAAAATCTGTAATGTGTCAGCGAAAATACGGCTCACTTGATTACGTACATATGAACTTTGTTTCGTACCGAAACTTTTATAATTTGTAACGCTAGCAAAAATTATCCTCTTCGAATAAGATATGCGCCTTGTCTGCATGCATATAACATTTAAGGTCTATACTTAGTCCAGCATGTGTGAACGTAACTTTATCTGGCGCCAACGTACAGAATGAAGTGCCGGTTCAGAAATATTAGGTTACTTCGTAAACACCACCGCAGTCAACACCTTCCTGAAACGTTACACGTGTTTTCGTAGCAGCGCCGCCGACACGAGAAAACGGCATTAGAAACTGTAGATGTTTAATGCAATCGAGTTTCCGGAAAAGTGACACAGCCCTGCAGACTCTCAAAATCACAAGAGAATCAATGGAAAAAGTCATAAGAGTCTAATTTACTTTTGAATTCTTTCTCCTCGTATCAATTTCTCTAATATCAAATCGTAAGCATATACTATAGCACGATACAATTATATATAGTGTAAAACACTACATACGTTAAAAATATATATAAAAAATTTTGAAAATAATTATTTCGACGATTATGCCTATTTTTTAAATTAACATCCTTTTGACTTATCTATTGTACATTTATAATTCGGGTCCACGTGTCAGACCAGACGAATTATTATTTATTTAATTGGTACCGTTTTGATCGTTACGCTACTAGTTCCAGTCATCTAATTATCATTATTGAATAATTTTAATATTTGATAAAATTCCAATTTACATTTTGGCCCCTACTACCGTGTCCCATACCCTACAACCTATAATGATTTCTATTTCAATGCCCATTTACACAAAGTTCTCCAAGCTGTGTAATAATGTATGAATAAAAAAAAAAAATTAGCACGAATGAGATAACGCAAAAATTTTAACGGCAAGGACGTGAGGGAGTGATGGTCATCGCGTAAAGTCAATGCTCATTTGGCCGGGTGCAGCCGGAGATGGGCAAGGACGGGAGAGTTAATGGGGACAGACTGTAGAAGTGGCTATAGCCTAAAGTCGTGTTAG
>JARPRH010000020.1:162266-172371 GCA_031763665.1 Calameuta haemorrhoidalis | reverse complement strand
AAGCGGAGAATACCGATTGCTCACTCTCCCATGGCGTTTCCTGTTCCGACCACGTATTCTTCTTTCAAATTAAAAAATACAAAAATCCGAAACATAATGGGGATGACGGGACTAGCGAATGAACGAGTGACACGCCTGTGGCCCATTGTGCAGACCGAACATTCGAACGTACATATTACATGCGTGCCTACGTAAATACATACCTATGCGTTCGTAAGTCACTTCTTCGCTCGGATCTCCAAGAGGATTTCTACGGCGGGTCTCGTCGTCGATGAGTTTCTTTTCTCGATTCGAATCTAACGCGCGATTTTACATTATTTTCTTGCGATTCGACGTTCTTCTTGTATTACGTGAATTCTTTCGATGTTATGTATCCAGTTGAATTATTGAGGATATTGTACGATAAAAATTCATACCACAAGCTGCGTATTGTGTATCGTTGAATATTCGAATTCCGCATATATGCAAGTTGACTATCGAAATTACATTGCGAAAGTGGCGAAAGCACAGGCAGCGCGAAGGAAATCGCAATTCTCAAAGACGCTTTCTTTCTGCTAGACTTTCCTTTCGCGGCGAATTCCAGCTTTGGGATAGAGGAAATCTTAATGGTTCAGTCTTATTGAAAAATTACACTCGGAACAGGTGGACCAAATGCCTATGACAGTGCAGTCATTAATTATATGGTAAGTGAATTAATTATCACGGAGCACTCATCTAAATCAGTTGCCTTTCTCAGAGACGCTTCCTTCATCTGCTCCATCCGCGAACGCGTATATTCATAACGTTGTTAGATTATGCTAGTATCCGCGGGCTTAGTACTTTCGAATTTTTATAACGAGGAACAAGCGTCTGGGAAATGGAGCATCTCGGTACTGTTTCCAGCGAAGGAAAACGATGAAAGGAATAATCGTATCTCGCCACGTTGTTAGTCTTTCGATAGGTTCGGAATATCTCGAATATAAATAACCGACTCGATATGGTCGAGGTGTTTTCGGTCTTTCCGGTGATTTAATTAATTATGTTAGCAATTCCTGTCACGATCGATTGAGAGTCACTGTTCCCAATGCCAAGGTTAAATACATTCGAAGATTCCTTTTACCAATGCGTCTATCCGCCTCCCGATCGCTTCGATCGTTTATACATTCATCCTCCTATCGTAGCTATTCTGATTCGTCTCACGTGGAGATGAGAACCACTGTCGACGCAATCAAGTCTCCTTCGACGCTCCTTTTTCATGCAAGAACATTCCGGTTCTCCGTCATCCATTGTCCAACCCCCTGTCTACACTGTTATTGTTCGGAGCTTTTTCCCATCGATTGAGAACCACTGTCGCAACAACCTACGCCAAACTTACGTCTCCTAGCTCATTTTCTCTTTCTTCATTTTTTTTATATTTTTTTTTCTTTTCATTCCTTCCCAGCTCTTTGTCCAGCTTCACGTCGGGAGTCGCTTGCTTCTCTGGCCCAAGATAATATTTCGAGGAATTTAACTTTGGGTCCCCCTTTTCCAAGTTTTTCAATGGGAAAGCCAGGACGGATGGCAGACGGCAGACGGCTGCCACGGCTACCTGTAACTGTTTACTATACCTGACGCCATTACGATATACGCCCCCTCCACCCTCCTTATCTTAGAGTACTGAAATTTTCTAAAGTCCAACCTGTATCCAGGTAGCCGCTATGCACTTATCCCACTTTAGCATAGGGTTGCCTGCCCTGGGAGGGTAGTCCCCGTTACACCTGCGTTTCCTGCCACTAGGCCAACCTGAACGCAACTTGGCTATCGTACAGTCGTATCTCCGTCTAACAAAAATTTTCCAAGCATCCTAGAGCGCGAGACGGTTCATTGATTTACGGACTTATCGATTCCTAGAAATTCATTTTTCACTATTTTTTTCAATGCGCATCGACGATCTCGTTAATCGTTTCCACTTATCAAGCTAATTAGCTATCGACAGTATCAAGAACCACGTATCCCATTGCATTCTCAGTTAGGAAAAAAAAAACCATTCGAAATATAATAACTCGGAAGGAAGTCTCTCTTTAACAGTGCTCTCATTTCCGGTAGATAAGTCTACATTCGCGGGATGATGCACCAGGAAACAGGATGTATCTTTTTCGGTTATCCGAGATTTCGTAGGTTAAAAATATTCGATCCAAAACGGCCGTTCCGTGTATGTTATTTGGAGCAGTAATTGAGGCCTTTTGGCTCTGAGTATTTTTTAAAGGCTCGATCAATTTATCGTACAGGGTGACTCATCAAAGGGGTTACCTATCGCGTACCTAATCAAACATTACTCAGTAAGTATTGCCAGGGTTCACACACTTGTAGCATAACAACTCGTATGCATACACATTACCACACCCTGTAGTAGTAGATAAGGAAACGCAACACACGACTCTGGCTTTCCGGCAAACATATACACGTGCACTGTGATATATGTATATATACACACACAAATACACGTGCACCTAAGGTTCTCGTCCGTATCACATTTACACGTGGAAAGATAAGCTTTCGATATCAGGTGCCGCTCCGATAAAACACATTCCAGACTCCAGTTCTCATGCTCGGCACTGTCCGTCATGTCAACATTTTTTTCCGTCCGCACTGTTTTCATGACGGTTCGTTCACCCCGCTTTGATTATTTCTGACCGATCGGAACCCAAGGATTATGGTCTCCACGTGGATCGACTTCGAGCGCGTCTGCAGCCCCTGCATCGCCTGCTGGGCCTGCCTCAGTCGACATCTACAAAATTGTTTTTGCAGGTAATCCGCCCATCCTGATTTTTGCTCCACTTACTACCAAGATGCTTTGATCGGCTTTACGATCAGTCAATATTTATCTGGCAACGAGCATTACTCCGTGGATCGTTATCGGTCGGCATACGTATAGATACCATTCTCGATCAAGACGTGGCGCCCAGTTCAACTTCCTACGTCAATGCGAACTTTTTTTTTTAATTATCCGAATATTTTGCTACTTTTTTTATTTTACGTTAGTCCGTTGCTGAATACATTCTTTTTTTTTTACCACATCAGCTGTCTATGGCAAACGGTAATTTGGCAGGTTATTCGATCGGTACCAGATATTAGACTCTGGCAGAGTGCCCCGATATTATTTATTTTTGTCTATCCTTCGCTTGCTCGATTATTACTAAGAATTTATGCATTTAATAATTTATATGTTTATTGTCCATTTAAATAGCCGAATTACAAATATCGTGCTTTCCATTGGAATATTTCTCAGTTGACGGACATACTTGATATGGGCGAAAATAGAGACTGTTTAAAACACATGTTTCGTATATAAATAACTGTCGTATTGTTAGTCACACTCGTGGCGAGACTGTTCGTGGATACTTTATTGTTTCTACGGTTTCTTGTTTTTCTGCAAAATCCAATATTTACACGTGGATCTTCTGCCTGATCGCTTTTTGTATTATAAACGAACTGGGAAAACGAGTAATGTCTTACGGGCCGTTTCCTTACTCTTGAATAGGCAGTTCATCGGGCAGATTATAATATACATCGTGAAAGCTTTCACACTTCATTTTCACTCATCGTTAAGACTCTCTAAGAGGTGGACTATGTATTCTTCTGAATTCACTGCTACTCAAATGTATGCCTAATACAATCAACAGATTACACGATACGATTTATCTGTGTATGCTAGTAAGTTTTATGGTTGGCATCACTTGAAATTAAATTATCTTATCATAATATAATATATTGATCCATTATGACGAATAATACAAATTTACCCAACACTTATATTATATAAACTTTAAATACTCGCACGTTTTTTTTTCATTAATTTTTTTATCTTTATTTAACTCAATTTCATTTTTATCCTTATTCGAGTCTCGATTTATATGTAAATTTTGCCATGCCTCTGTTTCACTCGTGCCGTACTTAGTTTGCTTTTTAAAAAATTATTTAACGAAGTCACCAAGTCCAGATGCTTGTAAGTAACGAACTGCGTTACTTGTGCAAACTCGAGAATTTAGTCACCAAATATTTTTAACGTCAATCAGCCGTCTCGAGAACGTACGAGCGTCGCCGTTATTACAGCAGTTGCTGGCAGAAAAATTGTCATGACCCAGAGATCGTTCTCAAGCGATTGCACGGATACCATGAATGCCATGTGTCGCGATGCACTTTTGTCTTGAGCAGCCCCCAGCCTACCCGCTTCACCCCCTCGTCATCGTCCTCGTTCACGTATCACGTTTCTTCTACGACCAAACAATTCGCCTTCGAGTTCACATGCGGCATCCTTTTCGGCTCTCTGGGACGGAGCAGGAGATGTTCGGATTCTCGAGCACCGAGATAACTTTTCATCCCTCTTGAAAAGAAAAAGGTACCTCCGCATGACACAGTCCGGAGTCCAAAAAGCCTGAATGCACTTCTCGAAGATGTCAATTTACCGCGAATCTGGTTTTGCTCAGAGATCCTGTGGGAAGAGTCGTTTCCATTGTGACAAAGAACTCGCTGCCAATGTCTGGCTTTTGTAAGGACCGACCGAAACACGTCGACGCACTCTGACCGATCCCTTTTGCCCAGATCTCGGATCGCCTCCTTTACTGTGTTTTTCAAATGCCCAAAAATCCAGAAGGCCAGGTCGATTCCTCTTAGTCTGCGTCACGCCAGAAAGTACATAGCTCGAGTAATCTTCGCGATGTTGAATTACATGTGTATCTTTGAAAGGGTATTACGCTTCAATGATAGTGATATTTGCGCTTGTAGACCTTGGTGTCTTATTCTACGTCTCTGTGTAGATATGCATTACGAGCTAATTACCGAGTAAGAACTTCCGGCAGAGTCGACGAGTTTCTCGATTTCCGATAGCCGCGCGTACAGGTCGATGCAAGAGTGGAGAAAAAGGTTTTAATATTATATGCCCTGTATATGCTGCGTTTATCGGATTGGGAATATATTCCTGCACCGCACTGTACATCGTTTGCATCCTATGGTATAAACGTCACTTCCACAACTGCGTTAGCGTGGAACCTCTGGCACGGAAGAACAAGAAAAATCTTCTCCCCTCGTGTATCGCTTTGTCTCGTTTAGCCATTGATCTACGAGTCAATTGAGATTCAGGCAGAACGTGCAAGCGGTTACTGGGCAAAACGTCATCGGGCATAAGACTGCCAGGTACACCACCTCGCCAAGGTCTAGACTTGGGGGGGATCGTCACACGTTCCCCTCCCCCTTTCCATTATTTTTCGTCTTCTTCTACTACTCTTTCTCCTCTTCTTCCTTCTTCTCCTCCTCGCTCCTTCGTCTTCCATGAGGTCTTCCTACTCGTTCGGCTACGCTTCTCTGACCCTGCTCCATACCCCCTTCTCCCTATCGCGACTCGTACGTTGCACCGGCACTGCACGTAGGTATCGTGGTTTACATAAGGCGAGCTGGAGACTGACGGAAAAATATAGGGTGCCCTAAATAAATTCAGTCGCGTCAGAAACAATCGTGTGCTCGTGCATAATCGTGTATACGTAATTTCATTTCGTTGAAAAGACGCTGCTCGTCGTTAGGGAAGAGGAAAATTTATGAAGCCTCTTGGAAAATGAAAAACAAAGAACGGAAGTGGATCAAAGAATAGGCGTGCTATGATCTCTCTGATAATGATAAACTGGTATTTTGTCCTTAAACACAGATTACGGTGGCCCGCTCCATTAACGAGATTTCTGGTAGCCTTAGTAAGGTCAAGATCATAGCGGAATTTAAAGCGAGCGAAAATTTTTATAGCCGTACCAGCATGTCGACTCTCTTAACGACACGAGACTTTTGTGTTCTCGCCGGACTCCATTTCTTAACGGCGAGTCGTTGCCCCCCTTTCACCTTACCCTCCGTCTCTTTCTACGAAGCTTGACCATTTTTTTAAAAAAGAAATTCCCCCGTCTACTTTCTGGTCTAGAGTCCCTGTGCACGGATTTTGTACCATTAAAAGGTTGAACCATGTTGTAGCAGCCTCGCCGAGGCGATCGATCAAAGGAAACAAAGGCTTGCCAACGCTAATGAAATTTACGCCGAATATCAACTACCGCTATGAAGTAAGCATCGGCGTAAAGCATCGTGTGCTCGTTTGGTAAAAATTCAATCAACGTCAGTCATTGGTCGGCTTTATGAAATTGAAGCCACCATTGCTATACCCGAGATATTCAGGGATTTGAACGCCAGCATGGGAAAGACCAGGAATGGTGGTTCGATCTCTGGCGAGTCTCTTCGTGAAGGATGCGCCGATGCACGCCGCGGATCAGCTGAGCAGAATTCGAAACGGCCGTGAGGGCAGAGTGAGTTCGACGCCATGAACAGGTTGTCCGAGATATAGGATCGAGACACCCCGTAGATGTGACCGGACGAGTGGGAGGCATAGTGGAGGAGATGGAGTGACGGTGACGGCGACGAGGAATGGAGGAGAAGTGGATGAGACATAAGGCGCGGGAGGGGAGGCTAGGGGCAGTAAGGTGCAGAGCGCACTCAGGGCCGAGAGTGGGGGTAGACCACTCGGTGGAGTCGGGTGGTCGGCGGGAGGGGCTACCGGTTGGATGGAATGGGATAAAGCTGGGTAAAGCCAAGCCAACAAACTCACGATCAGTCCCAAGCCGGAACGACGCCTGGCTCCTACACGAGTGGTTGTTATGTCTAACTTCTTATTTTGCATTTGTTCTCTGTCAAGGCGGAGCCCGTAGGTAAACGGGATAATCGTAAAGTCTAAGTAGGGGGCGAGGATTTATTTATTTTTTTTCTCTCTTATTTTTAAACGCGTCAACGTCTTCGACCGGTCGAAGAGGTTGAAGAAGTCGCGCGAGCAGTCGGATTGGACGCGACTGATGGTCGGTTGACGCGAGTGCAATTTCTCAGTGGTACAAGGAAATAAACGTCTATTGGTGATATTACAGGGGAAGCGCTACGCAGACGGTCGATCGTCCTTAGCGGCTTTCCTAAAAGCTATGAAGAGGCAATTAAGCCGGTTAACGGAGCCGGGAATACCTGGTTGCCGCTGGCCTAAAACCGGTACGTGCGTTCCTCTTGCGGTATAGGTGTGTGCACGCGCGTATATATATACACCACATTATACGCGAACGTTTTCTGTGTAATTATATATGCTCAGTGAATGTGTATTTACGTGGAATATGAGTGTGTACGTGTGTAGGTGTTGATATATACACACCTGTACCTAAGTGTACGGAATCGAATACCTCTTAGGGAAGCAGCCATCGCTGGAATTATTTCGAGTGGAAATCTTTGCCGGAAATCGAAAAAGATGCGTCGCGTGCCGATGTCAAGGAAGTGATCCGAGATCGGACGGAGATTAGTCGACGGGGAGCGATCGATAGGACGATCGAACCCACCCGCAAAGAGACACAAGTTTGTCCAGGGAAGATAAGCGAGGAAAAAGGAAATAAAGGAAAGGGAATACGTAGAGAAGGTTACAGGGGAGAGAAAGGAAGAGGGTGAATAAAGGAGTGTAAGAGAGAGATTGGGGAAATGGGCACGAAAAATTTCATAAAAACAAGTCAGGGTGCTTGAGACTCTTTTTGTTGTGTCTCTGTCGCTGTTCCAAGCTGCAGGTGTTCATGAGACTTTGCCGAGATAGCGAGCAAGAAGCCACGCCATGAGGATCCTCAAAACGCTACACTGGTAGGTTCGCCTGTAGTATTTACTGTCGAAAAGTTTCCACGGGGCTTTTCGCCCCTTTTCCAACGACCTCTGCTCTTGTCCTGAACTCAGGTATTTGGTTTGAGGAATTCCTCGAACCTTCGCTTGTCAGGAAAGTCCACAAAGGCGATTGGCCGTGAACGAACTCGAGGAAAAATTTCACTTAAATTTTTTTAGCGAGATTCTCAAAAGAACATCGCATGCCGAGCGACCGCCTAAAGCTCGACGACTCAAGAGGCGCAATGCGATTAGGTCTGTTTACAATAACCCAGACAGAACTTGGGGGTACTCCGAATGAATTGACAGATAAACAAACTACCACTGCAGAATGAAAAATCTGTCAGTCCAGTATGTCCGTGGTTACTTTTATACGAGTTTCGTGTCTCCGTAATGATTTTCCTCGGAGTACCCCACCGAGTTCAGTCTACGTAGACATTCCTCTGAAGTAGCTCGGATTAAAAGTTGACCGGTGGCTAGCCTAGATATCGTAGTCTAGTTTAACGTTAAGCAGACACAGTCAGAAGTCGGGCTCTCACCCTACTGATCCATGTAGAAACCAGTATTACCTTATCGCCTTACCTTCCACGTAGAACCTGGAGCTCAGGACGTAGAAGCTAGAATCGGACTACCTAGGCTGTATAGAGAGTACGGTATACGCCCTGGTAGGAACAATAGATTCGTAGAATTTGAGCGGTGAGGCAAGATATTCACATCGTTGACTTTGCTTCGAATATAGATTACAGTCTGGTGGCACCCTTGGCAAACGTCACGCGGCTCCTGCGATTAATCGTTTCTTGGAAAGGAGCTACGAAAATTGCGATTGCAACACTGCTCCGTCTATTCGGTTTCTTTCTCACGTATCGCATTGCTTTGTTCTCCGTTTGATTATCTCTCAGCGGGAAGTCATCCCAGATCCTCTTTCGCGCTGGTGAGAATCTTCTTCGTTCCTTTCCTTCATCGGTGAATGATATTATCGGATTTACGGAGATACCACAATGATCGTAGAAAATAGGTACCGATTATGAGAACCGCCACGCACTGCCATGCGGTGCCAAACATGGCTGTTCAGGAACACGAAGGTATTTCCTATTGCCTTTGTCTCCCGGACTCCATTGTCTCTTTATTCGCAGTCCTCCTGCTACGTATATATATACACGCGTAGGTATGGTTGCACGTGTATAAATGTGATAACCGTTTTCTATAAAAAAAAATTCCATATAACCACCCTCTGGACTACCGAGCTGCGTCAACAGACGTTATTCAACAAGTATAATTAAAGAAAAATTACAGTTTGCATTTTTTTTATCGTTTAAAAACAGACCAACTATTCCTGACTTTTCACTAAACTTTATTGCGCTCTTGGTTACTGGTAACGAAGTATTGCATTAGCAATGCCCGAACACACCCGTGCCACGTGTGCATATTCGTGACGCACATAGCAAAGAATCCATTAAGAAAGTTTCATTCCCAACGTGAAAATTCGTAATAATAATCGTCGAGGTGCGGAATGCAGTCGGAAAACTATTTTGAATCGAACCGATTGTGATAAAAATGTGGAAACGTAACATAGCAACAGACGACAAATAGAGCTTTACGTAACTTACAGATATACACGTACGACACGGGAAGTGGCTTTCGCGTTCGTATAATTTACCAATGCAGAATCGATGCACCGTGCATCGGATGCGTTCTTTCAGTAGTCAAGGTGCACGAATTAGTAAAGCCTTTTAGTCATTTATACGCTTGAACACATGGTCGGTAATACTGCAATCAAAAGTCGAATCGATAAAGCAAACGTGGCCTCTATTTCCCAGTTTTGTTTGCTATAGAAATTTCGGATGCGCTTAGAGCGTTCTCGACGCATATCAGTTTCATCGAGGAAGTAGATTGTTTGATATAGGTGCGTGCCCACTTGAGTTATTTGACAATGGATGCCCACGAGAGCGTAATTAAAAGCACTATTCACGCCGTACAGAATAACACTCTTGACCCTTTGCATTCTACTGCGATAGGGGAGTACTGGTATGAATAGTGGCTACGTAACTTGTATTGTGGCTAAATAATCGACCAGGCAGGCTGGCAGGATTTGGTATCGCTCTATCGGAAATTCTTGAAGAATAGGCAATATCGAGAGACAAAAAAGCTTTTTTAAGAATAATGAAACCTCCGTTCAAAATAGAATTCTATCGACGCCTTGACCAGCTTTTGCCACCTTTTTCACCTTCGCCATTTTTATTGTCCTCGCTCTTATTTATATTTTTAAATATTTCTTTTCCTCATCGAATCGTTTTGAAGCGACTTTCGTTAATCGTATTTTTATCGATTCTTGCAGGTCTAGAAGGCGTAGCGCAAGTGGCGTGCCGGATATTCACCTGCAGCAGGGCCAGCTTCAAGAGAACAACAACAGCTCGCGGGAGACGAAGGAGTCGAAGGAAGGATTGGG
>JARPRH010000020.1:0-18790 GCA_031763665.1 Calameuta haemorrhoidalis | reverse complement strand
GGACGAAAACACGAGTGCTAAACTCGTAATGATCGCTAAATGAAAAATCCATGACTCCCTAAGCTCCTAGTCCTCCTATACGTTTCGCACGTAAGAGCTTCATCAATACAATAGCGAAATATTATTTCACCGTTGTTCACATAGGATACGAAATAATTTGATTTCTCAACAAATAATTGCATTATGCTTGCTGTGCAACGAAACGAAAAATGGCATCCTCGAATATCGTTCACGATTTCGATTATTGACAACACGAGTTCTAAGCTTGTAATGATCGCTAAACGAAAAATTCATAACTCCATAACTTCGTACTCCTCTCAGACGTTTCACACGTATAGTCGGGTCTACAAATTCAATGTTTTTTTTTGACAGATCGAGAACAACGAAATCCATCGTTTCGGATAAAATTTTCATTACAAAGTATACACGTGTACGCTTTTGCATTGAATTTTTTTTGTTTTTCTATTTCAGCATATATTTCTATGATTTCATGGAAAGCCACATATAATTTGCTAAAGATTGCATTGTTTGCGAACTGTCAGAAAAACAACACGTGGACCGATTATACGAGTTACATCGTTACAGTAGTAAAATATGATTTCACCATCGTCCACACACGATACAAAATAATTTGCTTTATTTGCGAATAGTTAGGTTATGCTCGTGGAACGAAAATAAAAATGGCTTCTATGACCGTCATTGATGACTTTGATGATTGCACGAAATAGCCTCCCACGTTCCAAACGCAGCCAGCAAAAAATTAGCCTAGTAGAAATAAAAAAAATTTCCATTGCCTCCCACAGGGACTCCGTTTTTTTTTGGCCGGACTCAACAAGACGTTCGATTTCGTGATTCCTGACGCATTCGGGATTTTCGCGGCCGATCGGTTTAGAACAACCAGGTGGCCACGCAGTTGTTTGCGAGCAACAGCCTAACGGGCCTAAAAAATAATCGGTTGCAAAATTATAGTGCGCGCGATGATGCCTCCCAGGGCGAGAAGGTATTCAAGTCGCGGAACCCTGGAGCATACGTGACAATGCGTCCCCCCATGGAACCCGCCACTCGCGGGGGGTCTTCACGTCGCTACTGGATTCACTCGCTTCCGTAGGCGCATGAACTTTTACGCACTCTTACGCACACTTACGCATTCTTGCCTGCTCTTATGTGCATTTAACTTCCCGCGCATGGCAGACGCGCGCACACTCGAAACGTACACGCGTACTCCGTCTCGTATCCAGTATTCACATAACACTCATTCTCGACAACTGCTTAGGTACAAATTTTATAGCAGACTTATATTTATGTACCACTATCCTTATATATATGTAATACAAAAATTATATATAATCATACCTATATACGTATAGACATATAAGTTCTTGCCACTTGTATTAAATAATAATATATTTTCAAAGATATATCAATACAATATATTTTAATGTATCTAAAAGCATTCATAAGTCGCACATGCAAAGATATATCGGATCTACGTACATTATACCTATAGATTTTTGGAATTGTATATCCGGAAGCAAGAGATCGATTACTGATAATAATTATTAGACTGTCTAGTTTTGTCTTTGTATAGCAGGTATATATGATATAGGTAATTTCGTCGATGATATTAAGTCGCGGGTAATAGGTACGTGAGAATCCATCGTGACCGTATCCCATATTGTTACAAAAGGCATCGTACGGCATAGAAATGAAATTAAAGTTTTTTTCAATGGCGGCACGTCTGTGAGGCTCATTAGCCGCGCGGTTCCGTGAACCTCCCCGTATCCTGCATCAGTGCGTGCCGAGCTGTATTGTGCGTACGTACAACCTTCGTGCCCACCAACACCCATAGAAAGAGTTACAGAGAGGCCGAGAAGGCCGTATCATTGTACCGCGGCATTGTTACCCGATGGAAGAGGAGATGAGTTTTGCTCAAAGATGCTTTTAGTCATTGTGCTCTTCTCTGCTCTTGAGAGTTCGAAGCCGCCGAAATGGACCAGTCCGATCACCCTGACGCGATATTAGATTCCCTTCTCGATTATATATATTTTCTTCTGATTTAAAAACCCAACCCCTTTCGTAAGGGTGGGTATCAAAAGTTTTTTATTAGAAAAAGAAAAAAATATGAAATTTTCTTTCAGTCCAATGATACGGTCACGCTTGCTTTTCTTGTCATTGCTATTGTTAAGATCATCTTTACTATGATACTTATCTTAGAGGAATAACTGTATTATATATTATATTATATTATATATTATATTATATAAATTAGATAAATACAATTTTTTTAACTTCAGACTCCACCTATCGAAGGTAAACACGAAAGGGATGTTATCGCGAAATCTGCCATTTCCGATCAAGACCTCATATGGGATCAGAACTGATAAGAAAAAAACTTGTATTTTATATAGTGATAATTTTATTTCTCCACAACCTCATATGTGTGAATGCATCCAATTGAAAGTATATTACATTATCACTTAAAAGTCAAATACATACATCTACCGTTATAAAGCGGCTGGCAGCGACGTATCTTATTGTTTATCCGACAATGAAATCCAATACAATATTACCTATATCAGCAGCGACGTATAACGAGTCAAATATTGATAATCGAACCGAACAATCGGTGGCACCGTGTACCACGTCGTATACAGGACTCAGAAAGTTACAAATGCACTGGTACAAGTCACTTTAGGAAATAAGAGCGTAGACGCGTGTTAAGCATAGGGCAAAGGGCGAAGGGAATAAGAACCATGAAACATCTGCCGTCCTCGATTCTCAAGTAGAACTTGAATCACAAGTGCACTTGACACGAGCCCGAGAAAGGTTTTCCGCGCTTTTGAGTTTTTTCTCGAGTAGGCGTAGTATGCTTTGGGTCCTTGGGCGCGTTCCGCCCTACGAATATACATTCGGCCTAAATGGTGGTGCAATAAGGTACGTCTATTTATCATTCGAACGAAAGGGGACACCAGGTGTGAAAGCTGTACAAGGCAAAATAGAAAATATGAATAAATATATGTGACAAGTTAAGCATTTAGCATTACTTGGTAATAATAATAACGATGTGAGATATAATTATGATAAATAATAATAACAATTTTGGCAACGGATATATAAGCACGCCGTAGACAAATGTCTGATCCAAGGCATAAATAATAATAACATGACAAATGTCCGATCTAAGGCTTCTCCGAGAGGATCTCGATGGCTAGAAATCGGCGCCATATACAGAGGGCTGAAACTTTGATTACTGGTAGGAGGAGCAGAATGAGGAAGAGTAGGAGTAGAAGAAAGAGGAAGAGGAAGAGAGCGTCAAGTGTTCCACGCATGGTAACGTTTCCTACACACGTCCATGGGTCGGCGGTGCGTCCGTTCGTCTGTCGGCAAGTCTGTACCAAACGGATCGACCGGTGCCAAGTCACGCCTCCTGCGGTGCTTGTTGTCATTGTCGGATGGCACACGGGCACGCACACCTACGCACGATATCTCGCTGGCACGCACAGTCACCTTTGTGTTAGGATGGGCAGCGCACCTTATCAAGGGGGCCGACCAGCCAAATTGACCTTCTTCAAGGAACGGCCGCCGGTACCTTTCAAAAGTGCCGAAATTGGAGCGCCGAACGACTGCCTACTCGATGACAAATTGTTGGTTAACCCCTTTTTACCAACCCCCACTCTGCCTTCTATCGACTACGTCATGCCATGCTACTCTTCATCGCGTCTGTTACGCACGCCACATTCTCATGGTGCTACGGCCATGCTACGTTACTCTCGAGGCTAGAAGGAGAGTACGAGGGAAATGGAGGATGATGATCCTTTGGACTTGCATTTGGACCGGGATGTCCCGCACGGAAGATTCGAGAAGTCTCACGGATCTTTCCTACTTTCTATGAAGGAATTTTACGATTACGAGCAGTCCCTACTTTCTTTTGAATTATAACTGATTTTTCACACTTTCTAATTCTTTTTTGCGACTTTCCTTTTTTTATGGATATTCAGATTTTTTTTCAAATTCTTTAAGAAATTTCCTGATCGTCTCCACGGTAATTATATGGAGTCAGTTACTTATACGGTGGTACGTGTAGTCGAGTCGCGACGCAGGTCCACTTTGAAGGGACACCTCCTTACGAACCTAAACGTAAATAAGTCCCCTCAAAGCGGAATCGATGTCGCGTCCTGACTCTAGATGTAATGAAATACGTCTGAAGATATGAAGAAATAGATCTGAAAATAAATCTTTGAGATGCTGGGTACTCTTGCGAAATACAGGGGAAGACATCTTTTTCAATGCCATTGGTTCTTTAGGTAAGTCGTAAATGCAAAAATAATTAATTACGATGCTATTATTTTTATTGCCATCGGCAGTTTCTACCACTCGCCTGTGCACGATCGAGACTACCATGATTTTTTAAGGGCTAATTTATCGGGTTCTACTTGGACGTTACCATGGTGCCCAATACAGACACTTGGAACAATTCTCGTAGTGGTTCGAAAGAGCAAGAGACTGTAAAAGTCGATTGTCGAGGTCCCGCCCAGCAGCGGGTTGACCAATCGGAGGGCCAAGCGTGCCGACTGGAACGTTTTTTACTTTTTAACCGTCGTTACACCAAGTGGTTTTCTTGCCTCAACGCCATCTTAGGCGACCGGACATTATCAAGGTTTATTAATTATTTCGGCTTGCTCGAATCCGGTACTGCGACAGCCGTCCAATTAACTAAGAAAATTTCAAATTATCGTTTACTTTCCACACAAAAATCCTCACACTAGTCAACGTAAGCGTGCATCGAATATAAGTAGCACCTTATCGCCCCATCCTCGTCCTATCGGACGTTGTAAAGTCATTGATTTATGAAAAATTGAAACCCTTATACTATACACCATCCCGTTGGAATTTCAATAGTAACAAAAATTTGAATAACTAAATTCATATAATTATCATAATTCCTTCGACTTAACAAGAATGCATTGAGTAATAAAATCAAGCTAACACTATCAACCTTCCTTAACCCATTTTGCATGGAAAAGTCAAAAGTACCCTCTTATCGCCGAAATGTTTTTTCACTACATCTGAATGCCAATTAAGCGTATACATATGCAATCTGATGACAGTGACCAGACAAATTACCTGTATACATGCGCGAGTGATGCAAATAGGTTAAAAAGAATGTTTCATCAATGGTCCATGTCATGTTCCATCGTTCCCATTTTTACCTTGGTCCATTACCGAAAATAGGAACAAAACCGTTACGACTAGTCAAAGAACTCAGTCAGACGTAACATAGCATTAAATGAATTGCGCAATAGAGACTAGAGTATCGTTAGGGCCGCGAGTATTAGTGCTGGTGGGGGTAAGGTATACAGTTAAGCGGAAGTATGCGAGTTAAGTTAAAGCAAATGCAAAGGCGACTCCACAACGGACTTTTCCCCCTCGCGAGCGATCGAAGGTAACTTCCGTTGATTCGCTTGCAAATGAAAAAGGAGAATTTACAGCGCGACAACCTGATCGTGAGAAAATCTCGAGAGCGATGTGCCTATCCGTAGGCTGTAATTTGCACTTCCGTTCTCATAAGGCTCGCGCAGGAACGAGCACAATGAGAGCTCCGATCTGCCCCCCAGCAGACCGACCTACACACGTCCGCTCGACTCGGTAACCTGATGCGGCCATTGTTGCAGGTGCCTATTTATTTGCCGTTTAAGCCAGTCCGGAACAATAGTCAAGGACCATGAAACGTCGCAGAATAGACTCAGCCGTTCTTTCTCGAAACGGCCCACTGCGATCAGCCGTTTGTTCTCGTAGAAGTCAACGATTTTGCGCCTCGCTGAGACTTTCGAGAACTGTTTTACCTCTCTAACGTACTTCGCACGTGCGTGCCCCCCTCCTTTACTTTTAAGGACGATCGACGCCCCCTTTGTTCGATTCTCGATTCAAGATTCTCACCAGAAGAATTGCCGTCTACGTACATTATATAACATATATATATTCTCCCTGAGAACGATATTCAACCTTTCTCTCTCTCTCTCTCTCTCTCTCTCTCTGGTAACATAACCAAGTCCAAGTTCTATTTTTTCAACGGTAAACCAAGTTCATGCTTAATGATCGTTGCTGCCTCTTTACTGCATTTGCTTCTCAGTGCACAGAATTGAAATCGAGTTTTTCTCACTCTCCATGTACTATGGGTAGCGAGGAATATATATTCTCTTTTTTCTCTCCTAGAATCGTCACTCCGCGTAACGAAATCACCTGCTTCACGGTAGGTCGCCCGGATTCACGCTTTGTAATTGGAACGAAACATTCTTTAATCGATACTCGATAGATTCACTCCTTTCGGTTCTTCACTTGGCTTATCTGTCTTGTAACTTGCGCAATCTGTGGAGTAACTACATTTTTTAAACTAATTTATCCGAATATTTCATGTTTACTTAATACATATGTCAATTTTAATTTATATATATAAATTCACTACACAAATGCCAATTTCGACTCTACCTCGTTTCTATGTGCGAAAACTGGAATTGGTTTTGAAAGTTTTATACATGCTTACGTACGATGAGTCAGACACTCAATCATATATAATACAAACGCCATGGGTCCGCATTACATAATAACGCCCATCAGTATTCTCAATAATGATTTATCAAGTAATTAAACTATTTTTATATGAAATTAATTAAATCCGTTATAAATTACATTAATATTGTTTCCCGACGTCATCACCGTCCGCTTTAATAACATTACGTCATTAAAATATACGATCTCATATCGCATACCAGTATCCGTCTAACATAAGGATATCGTATCCATTAAGTACCGATAACTGTCACCAGGTTTGAAAAAACGAAAAAAAATGTCTCAATAATCTTCTAATATTAACATCTGAAAACCAAGTCTCTTCGCGCTTTGTATCGTTTGAAGTCAAACGAGAGTAGAAATGCCTATGAAAATAAATCCAAGGAATGTCTATCTACTTTTTGATTCGAAAATCACATACAAAGGACACAATGTTCTCGTGCGACGGACACCTATAGTGCGTTAGAAAAATAATAATATTGTCCTCGGCGTAGGCCCCCTATAATAATACGTAGCTCGTAGGTTGCCGTATGAATGATTTGGTATGTCTTTGGCAAGGTCCCTTTTGCGCGCCTTTGCTAAGGTATATTAAATTCCATGATATACTTGTCAAGGCCTGGTGGTTGGTGGCCCATGGCCGAATTCTTCCCGACTTCAAGTACTCGAACCCCTCTGGGAATACCTCGTTCTCGCCATGGGACACCATGCTCTATCTTGCTCTCTGCACGCCTTGGGGTGCAAAACCAAGCATGGGGCATCCGTACCTAATAACCGCGTATTACCTTTATCGTACCAATTTCAAAGGAGTCAAATTTAACGGCTTTTAGTACCGCGTCGAATGATACTCCGTATTTTTCATACAAAACCTATTTTGTAAGTTGTCATCGTTACAGTATACGTTACGCGTACCAGTTTATGAGGTCATTCGTCTTGATTGTATAAATAGGAAAATTTATATTGGTACAGAGATTATTGAAATTTGAAAAAGGAGGGAGGGGGCTGACTCACTATTCTAGAAATTACGATTGTTGCGTGTTTAATTTTTTCTGAATAAATTGATTATAAAATTTTATATACATATAGAACATTTTTTCATATATTTAATCTTTTTGGCGTAAATTATTTTTGGACGACCATTTTTTACGTGACGTGGCTAGTTTGTATTCCGAGTGTAAAGGGTGTCGAGAGGGCGGTACTGAACGCACGTTATAACATTGACTCCAGGGATTTCTTCTTTGAAGAGAATAATATTCAATTGATCGTTGTATCGGACATAGCAGGAAAATTTGTCGTCGAAAGTGTCGTTAATCTGTGTACTGGGTGTGGCTGGAATTTTCCTCTGGGAAATGTTGACAGTTTCCGCAAAGCTAGTTTCCCTTCTACACTTTCGTACTTTCGAGGGCTGAATATTTATTTGTCTTTTCCTTTACGAGACTTCCGTACAGCATCGTGATTTATGAAAGACTCTTGAGCGTTATTTTGAATTGTGGACTAATGAAAAATGGATGTACCTAGACACACGTTGGAGAGCCTTGCGTTCTGTTAACGTTGTCTGGCAAAGGATGAATCGGATGAATAAGTGTGAAATGAGTTTTTGTAAAAAAATTTTTTTAAGAAAATTCAAATTTTTTTTCATCGAGATAAATTATTGTCAGATTATCGATTTTAAGAAATATTTCAGTGACGTAGAGGTAATGCATGTTCATACATATCTTATCGCGTATCCACATATTCACGTAACCAAGCATACACAGAACGCCTGAAGTTCTTGAATAAAAACCAAGAGCCGCTTGACCAAGGAAATACGAGTAAATAATAAAACTAAAAATCGGTAAGATATGTGAGTAATAAAAGTGGACAATGGAGGGTCAAATTAATATTAAGGTGAGCCATGGGGAGAAGGGGCGAAGTGGGAGGCAGGCAGAGTAAAAGGGAAGGAGATTCGACCAAGGAGGGTTGGGGATTTGAGTAGGGACAGTAATTTATCAAGCGTAGATAGGGATCTTGGTGGTCGCGTGTACGGGACCCGCGAAGTTTTTGTCCAATAGTGGAAAATCGAATGACCGGTTCGAGGGTCTACAAAGGAACAACGAGTTTATTCGATCGAAGATATCGTATAGCCATAACAAATAAAGAACTGACATTTTATCTTTTTCTTATAATTTCAGAATCAGTGCTGATCCCACCTTAATCAATATCCAGTTTCGGTGCTTGGCTCGACTCGGCCGGACAATAATTTCTCAATGGTCGGTTTGGTCCGGGCCAAAAATGCCAGACATACCAGCCGGCGCGCGCCCAGACGCCGCCTGGCTCTGTGCGAGTGAAAATAATATAAAAAAGAGCTTCTCTCAAGGGTTGAAACTCAATGACGAAGGTAGCCACGTGAAAGTATATTCCACGTACTCCTCAGGACATAAGAGCAGCGCCATTCCAATTTGTTCTCCCTCTTTTCTCTTCTTGCTCGTCCTCATGCCAATTCTAACAGTCCTCACAGTCTACGCAGCGTCCGTATGACGTTTTCATGAAGGCGCACCGAGAGCCGTCGACGCGACAAGTGGTAATGACGCGAGGGTGCGACAATACGACAATGCGACTACCCACTGGTAATAACGACCAATTGGGTTAAGCGGGTTTTCGAATAGGAGAACGTACGAACCATATTACCCGTCATGCCATTCAAATCCGTTGAAACCTAGCGGACACTCGACGAACTAATTTAGTGTCGCAGTCATCGCGAAACCTGTTTACCGCGTAAGCTTTTCTCTCGCGTTTACATAGACACTAGCCCCAAGCCATGCCTATACACAATCGTGCCTTAGCTTTTTTCCATACCTCTCCGCCGTTAGCGTCCCTTCGCTTCATTTCGCCGATTATAAATTTGTAATTCATTCCAACGGCACGCCAACAAATTACACGTGTCAACACATGTGGGGTACGCGGTGGAGGAGCGTTACTCCGTTCACATAAATCTCACGTATTTGGTGGCGTGGTGCGGGTCTGACGGGTTCTAACGATATATTCTGATATAATTAAAACAATAAATAAGATGGCGTCCTACCGAGAGCGCCGGGGGTCGAACTCCTCTCAAGAAATACGTTGCACGCCGCCTCTCTGCCCACCGAAAATAAGTAGAGCGTCTTAGGCGTATCTCATAGAACAAAATGACTATCCGAAAAGTTTTGCCACGGCATCCACCAGGATTACATAACAAAAAGAAAAAGCGATTTCCTTCCACAAGACACATTACAGGAAAGTCCAAGTTAATTTATATATTTTTTGTATTGCTTGCTACGCTTTAATTAGAAAATCTTTTTCGAAACTTTAATTATTATAATTTAATATAATCATTTTATTTTTAGCCTCTGCTACCGTTCTCTATTTTTTTCTGTAACCCATTAACACTGCGTTATAAACTTGCAGCCGATCGGAACCCCAGTTCGGAGTGATACGTCACTGCTCGAATAATCACGAAATTTACCGATCGGGTTCCAGTTAATAAATAAACCTTAACTAGTCCGCGGCTGAGCAAGTAAGAGAAGCGTGACCGAGGGCGGAGCGACCCTTAATTACTGGTTAAACGGGAGTCCTCTCCGCCTACTAAAATATAACCCATCATAATCCTCTTGGGCCTCCGCTCTTGGCCCATTACCGTAGGAAGTTAGTTGCAGGTTAGGATCGAATCACGAGTTAGCCACCGGTAAATTACACGTTTGTTTTAAGTCCGACCCAGCCTTGCACCTGAACGCCAATCCTACCCTGATTTATCGCTCTTCTCGGATCTTCTCAGCTCTCATTCCTTTTGTCTTAGCAGACTTTCCAAGGAAATCGACAGACTGTTTATGCCCGTTTCGTCCCGGATTTCTGAACCTCAAGATGGATCACTCGGTACAGTCTTGCCTTTAAGATCGGTAACACGGTTGAGTTACTGTTTACCTATCATTAGCTTCAACAATTTGTTTGTCTAACCTAACCTCGAAAATTCTTTGAAAATTTTACCAACTACTTATTTTTTTCCAAATAAATTTTTTTGCGTATTTTGAAAATTGAATCAAACTCCACTGTACCTGAGTAAAGCATTTTTCTTTAACGTAGAATTTATTCGTAACTTATTTCATGTAACAAATTTAGCATGTGAATCCCCTATTAATATATTTGCATAATTTAGAGTACTCTATTTAGAGTATATGTATGTGCATTTTTAATGCAGTTTTTTTACTGCTAGTAGTAGAATAATTTTATTTCGAAAACAGCTACTCTCTGAGAGCAACTCGGGTAAGTGATGCGGGTGTGCTTACTGATCTTCCCCCTATGAGTATCTCAAGAATAGACTACACCCTGGTTGAGGGTGCATCGATAGATAAGTGCTTCAGCCAATTGAGTGGTAATCGAGTATACTCATCCCTATTCTCATCCAACGTATCCCTTCCCGCAGCTCGATCACGGACGATAACGACCTTATCTTCGTCTCGGAAATTGGGTTTATTGTGTAAAGTCTTTATCAGACTGCCATTAAGGGTAAAACAAATTAGTTATCTCGAAAAGGGTTCGCTGACACTGTAATTTCGTTATTTGAAATAATTTCTATGAAATAATTTGTATGAAATAATCAATACTTAGATTGCTGAGTCAGAAAAACATTGACGGATATCAAAAATTTGCAAATAATCACAGATGAGGGTTGTTTCCAAAAAAAAAAAAAGAAATTTTAAGCAAGTAATTAAAATTTAACGAATAAAAAGTTTAACTCAACACAAGTTATAAGAATGAACTTTGTAACCCGATTAGCCGGTACTGTGATACGGAATGAGATTTCCGCGTGGTAAGAGCGAAGTAAATATTTAATCCAAGAACAGGCGTCGCCCTGGTATACCAGGCTTTAATTACGAAGTAATTAAAAGAGGCAACCAGTTTTTTTAATTCACGTTCGTGGCCTCGTAATATACGCCTGGCGATAAATTAATAAAGCGCGCTTACCGCGTTACCCCGCTCTGTTAATTTGAAATATGCTTTTGGCCGTGATCTCGGCAGAACGATAAGTTCGTAATTAAAAATAAAACGCAAACTTAAAAATAGACAAACAGCTTCCGGTTGGTCAATCGAAAGTGGCAAGTGGAATCCAGCGTTGATTTCCTTGAGTCACGTTCCATCTTCTTGAAATTCCGCCATCGTATTGGCGGTATCGACAGCTTATTATAGGTTAAAATTTTATTTAAAAATTCTCAATTACACTGTTTCACGTATAAAATTATAATGAAAAAAAGATCACGAACCCAAATGGCACATTGATGACCTTTAAATATTCAGTCGTCAATTTCATTAATTTATGGATCCATCAATGATCATGTAGATGGGTAAGAGCTTTGGCTAGATTCTATATATTTCTTTGACCAATATATGTATAACTGTTGCTTACGTGATGGATCCACAGGACATAAGGTCGTATGCAGATAAAGCGAGTCCCCGCATTCAAGAGAACTGTCGAAGCAACACATGGCCAGTAAGCAGCAACCAGCAACAGTCTATACTTGCGTTAATGCATAACCGCGAGCTTAAGCTTAGCATAAGCGGATCGCTCAGCGGGTGCCTAAACGCTGATATAATCAGGATAGGTACTAGGTTGGTAGCTGGAGGTGATATTTGGAATCCATTCTTGTGCTATTACGCCGATATAAATATTATAATTCATTGAAAGTCCCTAGTGGACTTAAGATTTGGGCTTTGAAAAGGCTTTAATTGAACGCTACGAATGATTTGAAGAAATACATACCTGGACACGTGGATTCATTCGTAACACGAATTTTTAGGGGACTTTATTTTTCTGTATTGATCTTTTTTTTCTTCAAATTAATCATCGATTGTATATTTGCAATGAAGCTGTAGTCAGGTTTGTCTCAATTTTATCCCCAGCGTGAGTTTTGCTCATTTCACAGCAAGACTTTGGGTTAATACCAGCTTTGCTCCCACATGCAAAATTTTGTCTGAAACATTAATTTGTTAATGTAAAATTATTTATTAGCAATTTTAGTGTGATTACTGAACTGTATTGCGTATATAACTATGTACGTACGGTCTGGGAATTTTTTTGTCCACATCTAGTGAAAGGCTAAGGAGGGTTCTTAAGGGTGGTTCGCTCCTGTAAGGGGGTGTATAGATTTCACGCAGATAAATTTCAAAGCCGAAAATCGCATCTCGTGCTCTGCTTGTCGCACAATCCGGTATTGTCGCCTGGTCCGTATTTTTGTGATGGAAAAAAAACCCTTCATCCCCAGGACCCCATGTTGGCATTTAATGTCACATCGAGTATGAGGCAAAATCGTGGAAAATTACTAGCGGATTAAAGAGAGTGATACTCTTATTCGCGGCAGTATGGTGTGGATCGTTTGTTATGAACTTACCCTTAAAGGATTATTTGGTGAACTTTGTATTGAAGCATGTCCCAGGTTTTTTTTTCAAATTGTTAACTTAATCGCCAATGGAACTCAGTCTTTGAATTTCTCTAAAGAATTTTATCTTGAGTCTGTTGAGAATATATATTCACTCGATATACTTTACATACTCTAAACGCCTTATCCATGTATCATATTAGGCTCGATCGCAGTTTAAAATGAAGAATTTTTTTACCCATTAATTACATCGCTCGGGCAGGTCAAGGGTTATTTAATGAGCTCGGATTAAATTGGTTTCGAAGATTGCATTCCGTGGTATCCTTTTACCTTGTCGTAGTGTAGCTTGTGGATTATTGTATTTATTTTGGTCAAAAAAGTTTGTGGTTTTCAAACTACGCTTGTAGATTAATTTTTTATTGTGTTCGTGTAAACTTTTGATGATTTCTTACACGGTTTTTAAGTTGCAGAAATTTCTTGCACCCGGTGTAAGGTGCTGCTTCATACCAGTAAAAGTCTGTACCATGTCGAATTTGATAATTGTATGGATACATTTTTGGAGAGCGAAAGTTTATTTACGTTTCACGACTCGATACAATAAATTTAGCTATACTACAATATTTTGACCTGTGACAACATGCAGTGCCATCTAACGAGGAACATCGGTAATACAGTCCTCATTCACTTCAGTAAAGCTACATTTATCCACTGCTCGTAGATTTAAAGGGTTTCTACATTACCGGGCAACTGTAATGCAGACTTCTTAGTCAACGAAAATCGGAAATAATAAAATTACCGTCGGGAAGTTAGCTGGGGAAAATAAATATATAATGCCTAAAAAATGGTTCCTTAAATACTCCTTATGTTTCCCTAATCGCTCCGCTGCTATTGTGCGACGATTAATAAATATTCATTAAAATAGAAAACTTTCTTTTTTTGCAATTTTAAATAACCAAGCAGATTTTCATGATTTTCTTCATGAGTTAATTGCTCCCGATTTGCCCCATAACGCTCAGCAATTAATTTTTTATTTTATTAAAGCATTTTTAAATAACAAGTAAAATTCGATTTTTTATTAGTTCGATTGCAAACTTAAACAATATGATTGGTGTACGAACACACCTATGAGAGCTGTGTTCGAAGATCCGTTGAGAGCCTCGATTGCCTCGATTCATTTTCGAATACACTTGTGATTTTTAAAATGAGTGCTGTAATCCCTGTTTATTAACCAATGTTGAATAATATTTATTATAATTGAACTCTATTTTTTCAGATACCCAATTATTTAGAAATGGAATCTTGCCACTTACACCTGCAACTACTGTTCCAGGTAAGGACAATTGATGACAAATATACACGTTTGTTTCACAATGAAACATAAAATAATAATTGTTTGATGGGATACTATTATTATTAATATGCGCAAGGAGTTCGTATGACTTTTCTCTTACATGACGAAAAAGGTCCCAACTCGCTTGAAAACGACTAAACTCCCGAGCTCTTTCGTGGCTCGCTTATATAGGCTGGCGAGGTTCTCCTCTAACGCTCCGTATCACGCTATATAACTTTATAATTATTATATTAATTTTACATTTTCAGGAAACAATACCGTTTTATGTCCTCAGTACTCGACGTGAATCTTACATTACCTAAATATTGTATATGAAAAACATTTTAACATCACAATAAACTTTTTATGCTTATAATGTTAATTAAATAAAATCATCATCTTAGTTGTTAATTTCACTTTCTTATGCGTTTATGAGTCATAAATCCTTAATTTCTATTTTTATTTAAGATATAGCAATATAAAACATTAACTATTATATGTATTTTAGTTTTATCAAATAATTAAGTGAGTAATCAATGACTACAATGCCATATAACATTTGGATTCTCAATAAATCCTTGTCGATGTATCTATCTTAATTTTTACAGAATGTATTTTTTCGCAGTTAACCAAATTTTTCCCCATGTGAATAACTTGGGGAAATGTAATATTCCCCATGTAATAACTAAATTTCCCAATGTATATTATTAATAACTTTCTTTAGTTTTTTATAATATAAAGTAAGAACATACAAATATTATTATACTTATTCTCTAGATCATAAGATGAATAAAAAATTAACTTTTACTCCTTTTACCTCAAGTCTTTTGTTCTTCATTACTATGATAATGTATTTATTATTTTTCTTTCTCTTTTGTTCTTTCTTTTGTTAGCTTACATTTCTTACTCTTCTCAGCTCTCCATCTAGGGTTCATGCGCTTTACGGTGATTCCAAGTTTTAACTTCTTGTGAAAATAAGCATTCCTTTTTTTTACTTTCGCAGGTAAATTTTTGTTTATGAAATTTGGCCAGTCCTCCATCTGCATTGCTATTTCTTTATCCTGTTCAATACCATAGAACATCGTTATTCCTCTAGTTCTTCTCTTACTGGTAGTATGTTTTTCCATCTCTCGAGCTATCTGTCTGTCCGACATCTTCTTTAGCATTACTCTTAGTTCCATATTCAATTTAGGATCTGGTTTCTGATAAGACTTCTGGTCACTTGCCAGTATTTCAGGAGTATAATCTTTTGTATACCCAATTTTTGTCTCGAATATTTCATCATATTTATCAATTACTTCTTCAACTTGTTGTGCTACCGGATCTGTAGTTTGTAATATCTTATCAGTTTTTGTTTTCTTTTGTATTTCCAGCTCTTGGTTTTTATAAACCTTCATAGGTTTTTCTTCTGGTGTTGGAGTATCTTTCAAAATTACCCCACCATCTTTGATATTAATGATTGCATCTTGATCCTTCAGGAAATCAATTCCTATAACTAAATCTTCTGCTAATTCTTTAACCACCAAAAACTGATGTGTCACATCTTTGTTGGCTGTTCTGAATGGTATTTGCACCATTGCTTTAACCGTCTTCGTGCTACCTCCAAAAGCTCCTCTTACTCTAGTTGCTTGGAAAGGTAACTTCTTCAATATTAAGCCTTCCGCTTCTAATTCTTCAATCAATCTCGAGGCAACAATAGACAATTGTGCTCCCGTATCTACCAATGCATTAATTTTGTAAGCACCTATTTCAATGAACATACGAGGTGTGTCATCATAGCTCACATCCATGTAAGAATCGCTTGAATCTTCATCTTCTTCAGATTCGATGATCGTTATTGGGTTATTCCTTCTCGCTTCCTTAGATCCTTCCCCTATTTCTTTGTCATTTTTGATCGGCTGCTTATGCCCTCTATAGTCAGCATCCTTCTTTACTATCTCTTTTTCTATTCTCTTTGGATTTTTATTACCCTTTCCTTCTCTTATTGTGTTCCCGTTTTCTTGATAGCTATTCGTGTGATATCTCCCTTCCTGTGTTCTGATCAAATCTCCATCAAACTTTAAATCTATCAAATCTGACTTGCCCCGTGTAAATGCTATTTGCCCTAACATCTCTGTAACGCTAGGAGGTATTTTCTCTTTCTTTTGACTGTTCTTAGCTATTTCCCTACTAGCTTCAGATGCCTGATTCTCTATCACTACCTTATATCTACTATTTACATTTACAGATTCTTTAAATTCGTTCTGTAACTGATTAAACTTACTGTTAATGTAAGTAATTTTCATCATTTGTTTCATGACATCTCGATTCATGTCCATCAATTGTCTGAGCATTGTCTCTATCGATGGTTCAGCTTCTGCCGTTCTCCTTAATGTTTCAGCTGTGTCGGTAGCCTCCTGCTGCCCCTCCATTATGCTGCTTCCTGGTTGTCGCTTGTCTATGGCTCCTTCCAGGGTAATGTCTTCTTTTCTGGGTATCCCTTTGGGTTTAGGGTCTCCCTGGTTGCTTTCAGTAATTCCTTTTTGTTTATTAGATCGAAGCAACATCAGTATATTGAAAACTATGCATCAATAATTGATATTCACACTGTTGTCTCCGTCCAATTCTTCTTTGCTTGGGTTTCTCCTTGTTCTAGTGACGGGTAAGTAATCACAGTTTCCTAGGAATATTGCCCACAGGGTTATTTAAATTGCCCCTTCAATATCACTGTATCATTTTGACACTCCCCCGGCATTTTTTGCGATTTCTCCGATGCTTTATCAAGTCATTTATAACCTGCAACTACACTCTGAGGTAAGGACAACTGATGAAAAACATACATGTTTGTTTCACAACAAAACACAATATTATTTATCTGATGGGATATTATTATTTTTCAGTACAATGTGTACATATATAATGCACGTTCTTTAATAAACGTACCGTGCTCGTATGATTTTTCTCTTACACGACAAAGTACCTCTCAACTGCTCTCAACCGCTCTCAACCCGCTTCAAAACGACCTTACTTCGTAACCACGTTCAGCTCGGTCACGACGGGATACGCATTATCGACGGTTGCGATTATCACAAAATTCTACTTCTGGACTCGCCGCTACGATTTAGCGCCATGTTTTTGGTATCGCCTGAAACCGTTGCGTTGCGCATCTCCCTACTCATCTCTGTCTGAAACCGTAGCGTTGTGCATCTCCTTACTCCTTGGCACATCTCCTCATTGGAGGAGGCAGCCACAAGGAAAGGAAGGAAGTATCTTCCCCTACTCCTGACACATCTTCTCATTGGATCGTTTCTACAAGCCAACCGTTGCAACGAAGAAAGTGGAAACATTATTTTGATTGGTATATAGAAATGACTTACGATAAACGTCTACCGACAACGTCTCACTGTAGAACGACCCAAAAGCCGTAGCGTTGAACATCTTCCTATTCATCTGTGGTTTCACTATCGCAAAACTAGAGTGATGTCCATTGGCACACAAATCGATTACGTACAGTCCCTATTGGACACCTTTTTAGAACTCTCGGTAGGCAATTGAAACCGTGCAGAGTTTGAACAGAGTTAACCATTCACGTATAGGAGATGAATGGAATTGACCAATGGGCTGTTAAATCCTTGTTAAATTCTTCACCGCTGTACTGAGCCTTTGGCTACTCTAAAAACTTTCCGTTAGTGCTAGCGAATAGCTATGGTTTTCTATTTACTTCAGTAGATTCACCGCGATAATTAGAAAAATCACATAATATTGTTATGCAAGTTGTTCCTTTTTGTAAGTTTATAGTCAACACTTACTTGACATATATAAATTTTTTGAGGCTCGTTTATGGACTTTCATTATAGTGAATGTAGGAAAGGTGAAAAATTGTTGGACAATCATTTTATTTGCTTTCATTGGACTTCACCATGTCATTAGCTGACTGTTATTTATTTTTCGTAATTTCATAAAAGTAAAAGTTCTTGATTGACCCATTGAAGGCCATAATTATAATATAGAAATATGAGATAAGGATACAAATTTTATTGCTCTGTTATTTATTTGGTGAGATATAGTTATTATTATTATTATTATTTGAGACCATATACATATGCCATATGACGGCATCCTATAGACAAACATAGTTGTCTGTACATAGGAATGGTACAAAGCCTTAAAGACTAAACTTAAAACTAGTTAAAAAAATCAAGAAGATGTTACAGCATCAGTTAGTTTAAATTCATTAAAAATGTCAAATTCTGTATATTTGTTTAATCATTTTTGTTCATTATCGTATATTCTTGCTTATTTTAATTCATTTTATAAGATACTCTTGAAACGTATTGATTACAATTAATCATTTTTAATAATTTTCTTTGGTTCATCTCAATTCAGTCATCCTGTATTTCTGACTATTCGTTTCTGTGTTCTCACTAATGCTGCGTCATTGGAAAAGACGATATGTATTTTCTCGGGTGGTTTTGAAAATTTGAAAGTCATCTCGATAATTCTACGTATGCAGGTAATTCACTTGCAGCGC
>JARPRH010000018.1:100027-112721 GCA_031763665.1 Calameuta haemorrhoidalis | reverse complement strand
CCAGGTAGCTAGCTAGTGATTGAATGAGATCACCAGCAAACGCAGCATCCTCTGTATTAATAGTAACACGGCCAGAAGCTGTAGCATTGAAACGATGCAGCTTCTCATCTCTGAGTCCACGGAACCAGAAGTCAATGGAGCCCGCGTTGACTCCGTCTTCAGGAACCTCGAATTCTTCGTTAAGTAAAAAATTCTGGTTGAGCCAGAGAGCCATTCTTTGTGGCCTCTCAGGTACCTGAGTATGGTAGCTTAAACATCATCTATTCCAATAGAACGAAAGATCAATTATTTGACAATAAAATATACCTCTGTGAAGACGCCGAGCTCGAGTAACTCCTCAGGAATGTCATCAGGCTGTGATATTGCCTGGTACATGCAGAAACGCGGGAGTTGCCGGGTCAGCTCAAAGACCTGAAGAAGATCTGCTCCGGGTGGTCCCACACAAGCCTTCACGTGAATATCGACTGGTTCGTTCTTCGGAGGTCGTAGTTCAATCTCCAATTCACCCTTTGGTCTATTCGGATGTGACACCAGGGTCTCACCCTCAAATACACCCTCAGCAAATACGACAGCACAATGTACCAGGAGTCCTGGTCCAGATGCCAGAGATAATCGGGCAGCTCCTTTGCTGGATGTCAAACTAATTGCCAACCTAGTGCCATGATAGGTGCTGGGGACAGCAGCTGCTCGCTGACGAAGTTCCAGTTGTAGTGCCTGCTTCTTGGCCAGGAGCTCACGCATTGTTTCCCCGGGTTCCGAAGAATCTACAATAGAGCCAACAGCATATCCGCGAACTGGAACAGTTAATATTTAGACACGATTAATAAATAACATATTAAATTAATTGAATTCAATGATCTTCGTATACCTTCTCCAATAACGGAAACTACAACCAGATCCGATCTTCCGGTTCTCCTATAATCTGCCTCTACTATACCAGCAATTCCTGCGGATAACTGAAATCTATATATAACTTCTCCCGTGGCACAGGATCTGGCATCGATCTTTCCACTGCTCCAACCTGTTACCAATTCTAGGATACCGTCCCCATTGACGTCGAACGCGCGAATAGAAATTACTCTGTGCTTGGACTAGTAAATTATTACAGAAGCAGAATTATTAAAAATATTTCGGAGGTATTCAACTATAAAGAGACAATTACTTTAACACGCCAGAGTCTTTGTCCTGATTCGTAAACACCGACGGTACCATTTCCTACAGCGTAAGCAAACTGTCTATTAGGAAGTGACGTCAGAGCGGTAACGGAAGCAGTTTCCTTGGTCTCCCAAAGTACAGCGTCTTCCTTCTGTACTTTTAATTCAAAATCTTCCGTTCCAGTGAGTAGCTGAAATGTGAATGTTGACGTTTGAAAATGTTGCATTAAATTATCTTCAATTTTAATTGCATTACTTCGTTATTTCCATCACCATCGAAGTCGAAGAGCGTCAGCGAGTTAACGACGTCTCCCGTAACCGTCCAGAATATTTCGTTACCTTGAAAATCCAGAACGGTTACAGAACAGTTCCCACCAATTATAGCTACTTGACTTGGTAACCATCCCAGTTTTCCAACAGCCATACAGTGAACGCCATCTTGCATCTGTACATGGCAGATATCTAGTTGAAAACTATTATCCTCTGAAGCCATTAAATACAAGTTATCTACCTCCTTGTAGAAGACATCAGCATTGTCCTCGACATTGTATACTAATAAATGCGTAAGAGTTCCTACAAAGAGTATTTCTCTTTCGTCCTCCCCAAAACGTCCAGTGCAAATGGCGGTTACCTAAGTTAAAGAAAATCATGGAATCTTCCAGCAGCGGGGACTTTGATTCATTTTATTATTATCATTATTACACGCGGTGCATGAAAATCCTTGGTGCGTTTTTGAAAGTGCTCTTAAAAAGCCAGACCTGCTTGCCAATTTGCAACTCGGCCAACTCGCCGCTCCAAGCGAGTCGAGCGCTGCTCTGTTCACTCTGAGGGTTGCTAGGGTTCGTTGTAGATGGTATCCTGTGAGGACTGTGCACCAGGATATTCCCACTGGAAGTGGCAGCGGCTAGACACGCATGAGATCCATCGAATTTACCACTGGCGACAATGGTCGGCTGGATGCGTCTTTGGAGATAAAGAGAAAACGCGGCCATATCAAACCATTTACTGTTTTCAGTGTGACTTCACTGCCTACTATGGCGATGCTAATCGTGGCGCAGTGTATTGATTTTCTGGGTTTGTAACGCCTCTATATTCGAACTCAGTTTACGTACACATATATTATATATATGATAATACACATGTGCTAGAATGTAGTACTTATGAATTTAAGTTATTATTTTTTTAAATGGATACATATTGTCTTGACTCTTGCCAATCGATTAGCTGCTTTATTACGCCATGGTATTATTTTACACGTAGTCAGCACACTCGAATACTTTATTGCAACATCATATGTTGCATTTCAAAAGGTAGGTAGGTGTAGATAATATTTTTATAGAGATCATTGACGTTGACCACCTCCACCACCACCACCAGCAGCTTCTGGATTTGTTGCAGAAGTCAGAACTACGAAGATTACAGCAGGGACGATGTACATCCACTAGAAATAAATTTTATGATCTTTATAGTCTGCTCTGCGGAAGTCCATTGGTATTATTTTTTTCTGAGATCTTACGTATTTAGCGAGGAAGGAACGGTTATCTTTGGTTTCTCCCCTTTCACGGGCTTCCCGTTCTCGTTCTAGTTTCTGAATATAGCTAGCAGTATCCGGAACGGGACCACTTTCTGGATACTTCACCTGGACGCTAGTGCTCCACATTTTTGCAAAAGGATTGTCTAAAGTACAGCCTGTTGGAGAGAGCAGATTCACAGCTACTGGTTCTGCCGCACTATCTGTCCATATTACTAAAATATCCTCCAAATCCGATCCTAATAAATAGCACTGAAATATAAATTATTAATTCAGCATACGAATACACAATAATTCCTGAAAGAAGTTCTAAATCATTACTGCTGGCAATGAAGTGAGGAATGTATTTTCTCCTCCAGATGCACTACGTATTATGGCTTTTAACCGATACTTGCTGTCCTTTTCAGCAAGATATTTTAACTGTGTTATTTGAGAAGGCTGTAATCCATGCTGCCCAATAGTAGATGCTCCACTGCGTACACTGGACACTGTAATATTGCCTCTCTCAACGTAATGTGGTACTGGGTCATCGTTCAGAGCATGGTAGAGCCGTATATGCAGCCATCCATCATAATCCAATTCGCTCTATAAAATTATATTATTACTTTTTAAGATTTATTATGGTATTACCTTAGAAACATCCAATTGAACCAATACTTACTGCAGCTCCTAGTAAATTGCTACTGAGCAGAACACAGGCACTGACGTACAATAAATACATTTTATTTTAATTACTAGTAAACCTCTCAGTTACGGTATTTATGGGAATTGCTTGAGGGATATTAGTTACAAATATTCATCATGACAAATCCGAAAGTGGTAAAAGAATCTCAGGTCCTTTCGAGCAGGTTTGATTAGGTTAGGCTCCAGACTGCTCCAAACGAAATTGCGACATCTAGACATGAGTATCTGAAACAATCTGAAACGATGCAAAACAAGCTTGGCGGTTAACTCTATTCTTAGTATATCTTTTAGCTGTATAATTACTCGCAAGTGAAATAAATTCCATCATATACGGTAAGTACGTGTTGAATCAGAATATGTTTAAGTTATTAATTTTATGAAGAATCCAGTTGACAAATGCAACAGACGTTATTGTAAGGTTATGACAAACCAGCCATGATAAACAATTTATTGAAACTAACCATTACTTGCTTCTTCTACTAGAAATAAATATATACAGCTAACACAATTCCTCTTGTTCTCAGATGAATGATAAAGATCCAACGTGTGTCATTAAAATGATTAAAGATCTACGATCAGGATCAGATGGTTATCGTAGGGAGAGTGGACTGTCGCTAAGATTGTCCTCTGCAGGTGTTACTCCACATTCACTCTTAGAGGAATCGGACGATGAATATGTATCAACCCCTAAGCGTGCAAGATTGGATGAGTCTGCTAATTCCACATTATATAAAACAAGTGATTCTGCCCCTGGAAGTCCCTGGGAATGGAGACGCTTGAAGGGTGAAGTACTTTCTTTAAAAACAAGATTATCTCACCAGGAAGCTACTGTTCAGCAATTACATAAGATACGCAGGGAAATGGAAGAAGTGTTTGAAAAGGAGAAGAATCTTTTAGAAGTGCAAGTGGAGCAGGATAAACAAACTATATCGCAGTTGGAGGCAAGATTAGATGTTGCTAGGAGAACTGTACAGGAAGCCAGAGCAGCACAGTCTGCTGCTGAAAAAGATCTATTACTGGTAACGTCTCTACCGTGCATTTTACTTCATAAGGAAACTTATCAGTATACAAAATATGTAACAAATGTTTTCAGACCAAAACGAAGCTAGAACAGAAAACAGTTTCTGTACTGAACGAGAATGCAAAACTCTTGGATGATTTAAAACAAGTTTCGTCCAAAAGCAGCATCTCCTCGTTACCCAAGGAACCTGAAAACGAATCGCCTGAAGCTGTAATTAAACTGCAAGCTGCAGAAGCCAGGATCGCTCAGTTGGAGCAGAAACTACGCGAGTCTATGACGTCTCAACAAGAATTGGAGTTACAAAACGTAGAATTGCAAAATCTTAAAATTAAAATAGAAAAATTAGAATCCGAGCGCGCGTTATGGGAGGAGGGTAAGCTAATGGTGAACAGGGCTGCCCGGGCCAGTGACTTGGAGAAAGAATTACAATCCGCCAAAGAGACTATCGCTGTTCTCAGGGAATCGGTCAAAGGAAAGCTACTCCTTGAAGAGCAGATGTCCAACATTATGCAAAGGTATATTATAACTTAATAATGATTAACATTCAGTTTTACATTAATATATTTACAGATTGGAACACACTGAAAAATTAGAACAACAGGTTGCCACTCTGGATGCCAAACGATCTGAACTCCTAGTGCGACTTTCAGAATACGAATCTATTGGTATAGGTGGGGGTCCAGCGGCAATAAAACGGGAACTGAATCGCCTCCAACAAGCAGAAGCTATCCTGACCGCTGAAGAAGGTCAATTGCGTTCAAAAATGGATGCTGTTCAACGAGAATGTCAAAATCTTCACAGGAAATACGAGGAGGCAAAAAAACTGGCGACCGAAATGACGTCCTCCAGCGAACGACTCAATAAACTGGTTAGCAGGTTACAAAGGAAAATGATTTTAGTAACAAGAGAAAGAGACAGTTATCGTCAGCAGCTGGATCTTTACGAAAAGGAAATAACTATTATGGAAAGTAATAGTGCATTGACAGAGCGAATTCCAGCCCTTGAAAGAGCGATAGATGGTTACAGGTACACTATATTTCCTACACACTCCAATATCCTGAAACAAGTATGCTAAAGAATTGTTTGAATCTTCAGGAACCTGGTAGCTAGATTGGAAGCAGATTTGGAGGCTGCCGATGGTAGCGCACTGAAAGCAGAATGTCAGACATTGCGGGAAGAGATTGAGAGATTAAAGGGCGAACTGGAGCATAGGGCACTGAAGGGCGATTTCAATTGCAACGCGAGGATATTGCATTTCACCATGAATCCTGCGGCCATAGCGGAGAAACAGGCTGAAGAAAAACAGCAAGCTCTTCTGCGAGAAGTCGAGGAACTTCGGGCCAGGGTAGCTCTTGGCAATAATGGAACTTCAGCCACTGCTATACCTTTACCGGGATCCTCTCTCCAAGCTCAAGAAATTGCAGAGCTCAAACAGACGCACGAGATAAAAATTGCACGGCTAAAGGAAGCTTTTAAAGTGTCCTCCCAGGAATATCGTCAGGCCTGTTATCAATTATTTGGCTGGCGAGTCGACCGCACTAAGGAGGGAGAATATAAATTATTCAGCTTGTACGCGGAGTCACCGGATGATTTTCTATTCTTCCACGTTGGCGAGGAAGGCGTGGACCTTTTGGAGACGGCATTCTCAGCCACCCTGGAACGACAAGTACAACAATACTTGCAGAGACAACACAGCGTGCCCATGTTTCTTAACGCCGTGCAGTCGGATTTATTCGCCCAGCAAACGACGACTAACGTTATGGAGTAACAATTAGACGTAAAATTGTAAATTTCTTTAAAACAATTATAATTAATTCCATAGTTATACATAACTTAGGCTACGCAGTGAAGGATCTTTCAGAACCATAGTACTCGATGAACTAATCACAATCCATGATAATAAATATACGTATTTTTCCTTCGAACAATTAATTTTCATTTCATTGAATCTACCAATAGCAATTCTACCCTCGCTGCTGGATTACGATCCAACAGTTTTCCTCCAGCGCGATTTATTCAGACGATAAAACAAGGCAGAAGCAAGAAACATGGGAATATCACGTAATCGTTGTTGTTCACAAGGGATGAAACTATGAGAGATACTCTAGAGGCTATGCGTATACCTAACTAGGGTGCGTTTCAGCCTCGTAGAGTCATTGACTACGTGACCTGTCTCAAGCCACGATCCCCTGGGATACATTAGAAAGTTCCTTAACTAAGCCTTGTAAATTGTTCCTAACGCCCTCTCATTCTCATTCCTACAGTTATTCGTATCCTCGCCTAATTCAAATTGCTTTATTCATACGTGGGCCACCACCGCGGCTCTCTCACGTCGAACACGGTAAATTATGCTCAGCCGAACTATTGTTCCTGGTAAAACAAACAAAATAAGTATCCCAACGTACAGAGAGCCTCAAATTGACGTGCAGAAACTTTTATTAATTTCGTATGCAAAAGAAATCAAGGGTCGTGGGTACGTATTAGGCTGCAGCGCATGCATCCTACACATGCATATATGCAATTGCCTCGAGCCATCATATAGTCGCAGATGCATGAGCATGTATAAACCAACCCCCGGGGCAGCTGCGAAGGGACACGGCAACTTCGGAGTAGCCGATTTGAAGCGGCTTCTCTCGACGAAGGCGGGGGAGGGGGGGGGGCTCTAGGACCTCCACGTTTTCGAACTCCCAAACCGAAACTCTATTATCCCTAATTATAATCATGTTTAATCGCAAACTCATCCTCCCTCAGCGCCGTACCCTCTCTTCCTCCGGGGCTAATGCCACTCCTTCCTTCCACCCTCTTAACCTTCCTGGCTCACATCCCTAATACATAGGGTGCTTTCCCCTTGCGAGGAGGTTCTTGATAATCAATTTGAAATCTCTTCAGGACCTACTGGTTCCACGTGGAACGACATGGCTCTGTTGTATTAAATCTATTTGTTCGAGGAAATCAGCAGGAAACCTCAGTCCATCATTAAAAAGTGATAGCACTGCTCCGTGATCTTTGGGCATAGCAAAGTTCTGATACATCACAAAGTAAAGATAATCAATGATAGTTGCAAAGGTAAATCCGTACCATATTAAAGTTGAGCTTCTCTTCAGGGAAATTCGTGGAAACTATAGGTTAACGCGAAGAGATCCCAGGAAGCTGCTGCTGCTGCTGCTGCTCCTCCTCCTCGAAAGGATTGAGCTTATAGAGTTTGAATGTCGAGTAGCAGAGTAGCGAGTGAAAGCATTCAACTAACTTTGCCGGGTCGGTCTTTACTAGAACAGTTTCAAGTTTCTCGATGGGAGTTACTCGATAATGTCAGGATGTGTTCTGGGACACGGCTTCACCTGGAGAAGCGGTTCCGAGCGATAACTATTTAATCCAAGCTCCTCCTAGTTTATCTACCACCGTTCACATAGACGTCCCCCAGGTATCTAGAACGGAAACTGGTGTCAATCCTATACCAAGAATTGTCCCTCAAGTTTCTGGTATTAACATCGCCATCCAGGTGGGGGTTAGTTACGAAGATAAATAAAAGGCCGGAGGTTCTCGCGATATGCTCTGCTTAGAAAGGTGGAAGGGATGAAAAGACGGCACACTGGGATGAGAGTAATTATCTGCTTCTCGGGTCCATTACATCTAAGGGTGCGAGAGGAGGCGGCCCGCTAGGAGGTCAGGCCATCCAGAGGGGTGAACGTGACGGGAAATAAGAACGGAGCGAGTGGCGTCCGGAAATTACAGGGTCTGCACCCTCTATCCTTCCTTAGGTGGGGTAGGTATAGTCGCTACACCATTGGCTAACCTCACATTCTCAAAGAATCTTGATGAACCTCTAAGACGTCCGAGTGCTCGAGTTTATACAGTCTCCGTCAGGAAGCCCCCATTACAAGATCCTAAAACCATTACACCGGCAATCAACCGGAGTTTGGCTATTCGACCGGAAGCTCTGGATCATCACCTGGAGTATTTTCTAGAATGACTATCCCCACGGTCCCGCAGTGCAGCCACGTGCCGCGCGGATCCTCCTTCACCCTGCCGAAGACCTGGACCATCCGAGGTTCCAACTTCAAACTTGTATTCCGCACGTGGTTCAGCGCCAATTCATCAAAAGGACATTTTCCCTCTACCTATACCCCGAGAGCGGCAAGGAGTCAGGCAAGAAGAATCACACCTTGGTCCCACGACATGGGAACCTGGCCGTCTTGGACATTTCTTTTTTTTCCCCCTCTTTTTCTTTTAAAGACACCCTGCCGGAGATTGGACCCTGTCACCGAGCCAAGAAACCATCCCTCTCATGGCCTCCTGGCCTCCTTTGCTCCACTACCAGCGAGCATCCAAGACGCTCACGATGTCCTTGCCTCCTTTACTTCCTCTTTCCACCAGTTTCGGAAATGTCCTTGCCGGAGGATTTTTAACCCCCCGTCGACTCTTAAGTTTCCCATGGCGTTCGTATGGCTCGATGCTCTTAGAAAGAAGCTCGCCAAACAATCCATCCATAGGAAGCGAATTCTCGCGTGTTATTCGACCCTTAGGACATTCTAGAGACCCAGACAAGACGAACCTTGATAATACAGCCAACACCCTCCGTGAGCCACAAATCCACCTCCAGGATGTCCATATAGCGCCAACAGTCAAACTTTACTTCCTCCATGTTACAGACATCGCACGCAACCACTCTTCATCAAGTGTAGCAGGTCTGTTAAAATATTAGTAACGATCGCATCAAATTGAAGATCCACTTTTCCAGTAACGTCCCTTCGACATCTAAGAACATCAGAGTTAGCCCAGCACAAGGGTTGCTCCAGCTATGTCTCCGTCCAACCCTCCCCTCTCACCAGGCTGCTTCGTCGTCGACGGTATAGCGAGACACTCCCAGTCCTGGGAATCAACCCTTATTATTTCTTAAACAAAGTAACCTCCCCTGCGCAACCCCATCAACCTTGTCACGGTTAACGAACGCACAGAGCGTCTAGCCGAACAACGGATCCACGTTGAAACTGACTATAAGTTATGGGGCTTTCAGCGCCGGTTATGAGGGCACTACACGCAAAATGAGCTTGAAATATTCCAATACGCCCTTTACTACCCTTTGTTCATTTATGAGCCTTATGAGTTTGTGAACCCGGCATTATTGACCAGAGTCATCAAGTGGTACTGGCATCGCTCGCACACAGCGGGGAGGGTCGACCGTGTTCGATTGTGATACATGGGATGAGGAGGGTTGAGGTTGGGGGAGGGAAATACAATTTTTTTTCACAGACTCCTCATAACTTCACGGATAGCATAGACTAAGCAGCATAATTACTCCGATTCATTAGCAAACGACAGGGTTCAAAGTTCAAGGGTTTAGTCAGCTTGATCTTTGAGACAGGTACAGGATATATATGCCCGTAAAAGGTACTGGCTGCTATAGCGACGGTAAACGTCTTACGGTACCGGCAGTGGCTTTTAAGACAGACGTAAAATACGTCGCGGTAGAAAGGTTTACGTGGAAGGTGCACGTGTTCCTGCAGAAGGAGTTCAGGAGGTCACAGTAAACTCCTAAAGGATCGATCCATTGAGCGAGTCGAGTGTACGGTACGTACCAGTAGAGTGGCAGAGAGTAGTCGCAGAGCCTGGATAACTCAAGGGATGCATTTGCCACCCCGGCTGCAACACCCGCCCTGCTATCAACCCGTGTTCATCTAACGAGCTCGCGAGAATAAATAACGCGTCTGGTGGCAACCCCTGAAGACATAGATGGCACGAGTGGGTTCAGGAAAGTCAACAAGGGGATGCTCGCAGTTGAGCGGAGGGCTTGGGGGGAGGGAGAAGTGGGGTTGGTTTCGATGAGACGCGCCGCAGTCAGTGCCCCCTAGCGTGCAATTTGACAAATTAATATAGGGGGTGGGAAAAACCAGAAAAAAAGGTAATCTCACGCAAGACAGGGAGAGAGATTGGTGGAGTTGATACAGTGCGAGAATGAGAGAATTGGAGAGAAAAAAACGTGTGAGCGAGACGGAGGGCGAGAGGAGAAACCAGTAGTGGAAGAAGCAATGGCCTCAGGGCTGTAGCACAGCTAGTGCTCGAGAGGGTGAGGGCATATCCGGGCCCCGGATGGGCCACATTAAATATAAACAGCCTTAGGGGAGAGTGAGGTACCTCCCAAACCAACCCTTATTTCCAACCCCACCATCAACCTCTACCGTGGCTGTTCTTACCTTTTCACATTTTCCTCGTGTCGTGCGTATCTATGTACAGCAAATGTCGTGAGGCTTTGTAGGAATTGCCACCGTTCGCTGCCCTTCGGTGGGACCTTTTAAAAAAAAGAGGGGATGGAACGACGTTAACTTCATAGCGTCGCGACGCTCACTCGATCCTCTTCGTTTACAATTCCCTTTTTCTTCCCTTTGACGACGGTCGCGCTTGACGCCAATCGACTGGAGGGAGATCATTGACCTGCAAGAGAGTGAAAAGTCAAAATGTCAAAAAGGAATAGAGAGGAAAGAGAAAATATTGGCCGTCGAAGAGAGAAAAAAAGAAACAAAAGCGTAAAAGAATAAGAAATTGGGGATGAAGTTACTCGATGCTGTCTACGGGCGATGAAGAATAGAGACGAAAGAATGAAAGGCGCCTAGGGGTGCCAAAACACCTCGCGAGAATATCCCCTGTAATTTCGTTGTTGTCCAATTTCCAAAATTCATCCCCCGTGCCCGCGAGCTACGCAGCCGTCGGCATTGCACGTCGTCACGTCAGTCGACTTCCTTTACACAGTCTCTTACGTGTCCGCCTCTCTCTCTCTCTCTCTCTTTCTCTCCTCCTCCTTTCACCCCTAATATTCACCCCTGGGAACTTCCTGCCCCCCCCCCCCCCTTTCAGCTTCAAGTCTCTAAAGAACCTTTACGAGCATCTTGCACGGCACGACCTGGCTATAAGCATGCGATGGCGGAGGGGTGAAAGTGAGTCCGAGGAGGAGTGGGTAAGTAAAGAAGTCCACGGGGGGTTGATGTAGAGTCAAAGTCATCGGAGTGGGTGTGGGGCAGGGACGATAAGAGTACAGAAACCGGGGAGGATGTGTATACTGAATATTTAATCCACGGGAAAAGATCCCTCTAAAACGCGCATTTTATGAATCATTGAGTATACACTCCTGTCACTGTCTCTCTTTCACGCCATCTCACTCTTTCTCTCTGGCTATATATCTAGCTGCGTGTTATACCTACTTGCACGAATCTTGAAAAAAACTGTTTTACCGACGGCGAAAGAAAAAAATATGCTTAAAAAAATCCACATGCTCGACACGATCCACACGCGTCATACTATGTCCGACTACGTACGATTCTGACGAAACACATAGGATGCACGTTGAGAATCGAGCACGAGCAATGGAATGAGAATTGGGGGGAGAGGGAGGGAGAGGGACAAAGAGCACGAAAAGTCGACTGTACCGTTGGCTGGCCATATCCCAGTAGAGGATATACCGTCCCAAGAGGATATACAGAAGAAAGAAGTTATCTATCGATGGAACGCTTCCACTTTAGACAGGCAGTTTCTTCCCTGCTCCCTCCTACTCGGTCGCCTTCTTTATTTTATTCTCTCCGTGCAATGCCGGGCCTTGCAGATTGCATACCGAGCCAGGGGCTGTTCAGGCTTGAAATTCAAAAGAGTATGCGTTTCGGTGGACATCCCAGAGAGGGTGAACGGACTGATACCCCAATAGGTGGTTATTATGTATTCGGTAGTAGAATTATACGTAGAATCCAATTTATTTCTTTTTTTTTTTTTTGTTCTCGATTGTCCGACTAGATTGGTTTTCATTATTGCCGGCAAAAAATTTCAATTCCTGGGGGAACAAAAAAATAACAAATTGAACAAATATAAGAGAGACAAGTGTCTCTGCGTGCCGATGCAACTGTAGGTTCTGAGCGAGTTAAGGGGTAAAATGATGATGAGGCGGAGAAGGAGGAACGGGAGGGGGGGTAGATGTAGCAACTCTCAGTGACGAGGGTAGTGCGCGAATCGGCTTCAAACACTTGACGATAGGGGTTGATTCTCGCAAGAGGGATGATACGGAATTGGTATGCGGGTCCTGACTTCCGCATGATTGGCAGAGGCTATCCTCGGCATTCCTAATCTTCCAACCCTTCTCTACCATCCCCTAATGTACAGCGCCTGTACCACTATTTTTTAATAGACACAGTCGCTACAATTTCATAGTTCATCTTTCCGGAATCTTTTTTATTTTTAATATTTTTAATCTGGGGGGGGGGGGGGGGGGGGGGGGGGGGGGGGGGGGGGGGGGGGGGGGGGGGGGGGGGGGGGGGGGGGGGGGGG
>JARPRH010000018.1:22835-51384 GCA_031763665.1 Calameuta haemorrhoidalis | reverse complement strand
CCTTGATATTATCTTAGTCGTGTGACAATAAAGTTCTATCAAAAGATTTCATTGCTTCATAGATATGTTATCATATACATAGACTATTATTAATCTTACATTTAGGTACTTATGTTTGTATACAAATATTAAAAAAAAAAGCTTATAAAAACGTGTCAAGGCGAATCTTGCACGAAAATCAGTTGGACGGAATAAATTTGTAACTTTTTGTTTTTCTAAATGGAATGATAACTTTGAAATAGTCATATAAATACTATGCTACAAGGCAGTTGAGATTCATATCGTAAAATGATGGATAGCGGTACCTATGCTTAATAACAATATTGATACCGTAACACTTTTGGCTCCATTACATCTATGGTCAAAATAGCAGAAACACCATGTTACTTCGTCATAATAACTTCTATGAATATCCAGTTGATGAATACTATTGTTCACATAATGTCCAAGACGAACATCCTTGGCAGCTGGCCTGCATCCTTCGTATTTGTCAGCAGGTATATCTGTCCTGAAGCTCGTTACTGTGCTAAGACATTCCCTTGTAATGATGGTCTCAGCTGAAAAACAACAAAAATGTTATCATACAAATAATCAATTCTTCATTCTAAGCAGATATTTTACTCACCATCTTTCCGTTCTATAATTTTTACACACTTGTCATCGTACTCTGGACAAGTCTCTCCCCAATACCAGAGCCAATTAAGAGGTGTTCCACATCCTGGCTGATTACTGTTGCATCTGTAACAGTAGAGAGCCTCTCCTAAAACAATAGAAAAGACATTTCAAGATCAAAATGATTCATAATTACTTAATTTCATTCATAGACTCAAGCCACACCCTTTCATTCATTTACAATATAGTAAACAACTTACAGCAATAACTTGTAAGTTCATCATAACTCACCTTCTTTAATCAACAAACCCAACACAATTAAGGCACACAGCACAACAATCCTTGCCATTTTGTTTTGTCAATATTAAATTCTAAACGTTCGATTAAATATACAAAATATCAACACGTTTTCTTTGTAGATTCAGTATTCTGTCGTATGCAAGTGCGATGGAGCCACAGTAGAAATTGTGCAATATGTAGGTACGAAAGTACAGTCATTTATGAGGATGTCTCGTAGATTCTGCATCACCGATAGCTCGACTATTATATTTGATAACCGAGACTTAAGACTAAATATAATTAAATACGTAGATCAGTCATAGTAAATTTGATTATACTTGTATAAAGTGAATAACAAAACTCGTTACATTTATTTTGACTTTGCAATAACTCATCACGCAGACGGTAACATTCCCTTTACACTGCATTATCACTAGAGTCGGTATATAAAGTTTCACAAGTTCATTAGAGTCGACGCTGGCGTTGCGACGTCTGACTTTCGATTTACAGCCAGATAGTAAAAACAAAACAAGAGTAGTAGAGATTTTGATGAGTCTTTAGGGACACTCAGCCGATCACAATATGACCATAACTGTCCTTATTCATTATTAACGAGTGTTTTAATAAAGCATATTAACGATCACTCCAGGCCAAAGGAAACCCTTTCGTAATAAGAGGTCATTAAGAGCTAAACGACTTGGCATTATAGGTAAAAATTTAAAGCTTCCTTATCTGACATTCTTAATCCTACAAATCTTTTCTAACAATGCTTCCGTTCTCTTTCATATTCTCAAGTATTACTAGCTAATTGAACGAGCGATTCTCTCTGTAAAATCCATTAACCACCCTGTTTCCCCTTGCCTGCCCCTATTTACTAATTGAATTTCCGGCAGTGAAAATGTGCTGCGAAACGCACTCCACTCTCACGTATGCGCGTAGATAATGAAAGAAAAATTTCAAATGTATTTAAGTTTGACAAAAAGCAAAGCTATGGCATTCACCAATCTTTGATACCGGCTTCATTTCCGGTTTTTCGCTTTACACCCCCTTTCATCATTTCCACGCCAAGAATGCATGTAACTCGATGGAGGCTAGAATAAAGGCATCTATATTATTGCCCGCATCGATGATTCCGTGCAGCCCGCATACAGTACCATTAATCAGACTCACGGGGTCCTCACGATAAGAGAAGTAACGTTAACCATTCCTGGTTGCTCGCTGCTGCTGAAATGCTTCCAATTGTTGCCTGCAATAAGGCGCGACCCGTTATGCGCGCGCAGACGTCCAATTCGAGTTGGGACGCGCCGATAAGTCCGATGGTAACAGGTGGTTCACGGTGGTTGGTTGAATCCCGGCGCAGCCAGTGGACATAGGGAAGCACGTGTATACGGACGTGTATATTGACGGGATCTTGTTCGCGGAACCGATTGGAACCATAAATATATATAATAGAAGCAACAAAAAAGGCTTCCAAGGGACAAGACACTGAGCGACGTGAATCCTAACCTCTCTGGTGTACTGATACGCGTTATCGCACTCCGTGGGAAATTCCCTGGATACAATACGTCAAGAAGTCAGGAGCCGAGGAATTCGCTTGGTACTCTTGGCCTGTCTTCTTCTCTTTAATTCTCGTAGACGGTGGGCGTGCGCGTGTTTTATTCTGCCCGTGACAGTACCGTTGGGACTTTGTACGTTCCTTTTACTGGCAGTGATTTCCCGAACAACACGACAAACACTCGCCGGCCCTGACGCTCGCAGAGACTCGCGATTAACGCGGGCGCTGTTTATCGATTCGATATTGTATCTATCTTTGTCTTGAGTATCTTCTTCCTTTTCTTTATCTCTCTATTCACTGTGCTGCACTGTGTTATATCAAGTGAACTGTGAACGCGTGCACCGACCGGCGTACCGTGAATTACGTTGGAGTTTCTTCTAACCGGTTATACTCTGTGCCGGAGGGATAGTCTTCAGTAAAATTGTGACATTCTGAAAGTGATAATCATCGCCGGGGAATTTATATTCTACGGGACAAATACAGCACGAGGTAAAATATACATGTTTATTGTTTATTAAGCGTTGTACCCTATTTGTTAAATTTTCTGTCCTGTAATCTTATTCAATAGTCTCTGGTGCGTGTACACTGGATACTGGTGTGCGTTTTATAGTAATACTGATATATTTTGGAATTCTCAATGTGACTTTTATCTTCTAAGCAAAGTTGTTATTGTGTGTGTGTGTGTGTATTTTTTTTATTTGATTGATTTCTACGGGTCATACGGTATCTGTCGGACCGCAGTTACTTAATAAATTGTGTGTATAGTTCCATAAGGAAAGAGTAATCGTTTGCATTTCTAGAAAGTATGAATGATATAAAGTGAAAATGTTTTATTGAGGCACACCCCATTTGCTTGAAGCTGTATACGCTATTCCTGCTAATGAAGGGTCCATTGATCCCGTTACAAACTAGAGAGGCGCCTGTTGTCACTTATGACTCCCGTGTCGCATAGTTCTGTCCAGTCTGCCAGTGGCTCGTTAGCTTCCTTGACTTCGTACCGCCATTGGGGAAACACGTGAAATCGTACAGAGACAGCACGAAGAGACGGGATTTATATCCAACAGCAGCCATCCAAAGTGTCTAGAATAGTCGAGCATTTATTTTTTTAAAAGCTTTGCGTAATCGATTGCTGGCACCGATATCGTTGACGCGTATGACTATTATTAATTTTCGAAGATTTTTCGTTATAATTGTTCGTTGAAATATCCATTTTATTTTTAGCTATCACGACTCGTCGCTCTTTCATCGGCTCGCTGCAATTTACCATCCCGTGTCTTAAGGCCGGCTCACAATCTGCCCGACTAGGAAGGAACGACTTCCTCGTTGCAGCAGACGGCAAGTTAATTGGACGTGCCTGGATTTTCGAAGGACCTTATTTACTTTTGGCCTCGTCAGGAACGTGCCATGAAGAGGCTCTAGTTGGGCGCTTCGAGGGGCGCTCCTGCCCGTCGCCTTTACTTTTTTATTCTATTCAAAAATATTATCCACTCTTACGCGAAGAGGAAACGGAAGTCGTAGCTTCGCTCTTTTCACAACACCATGGAATTCTATGACGTGGGCAGCGGAGATCTAAGGGAGCTATGGGAATCGTATCTGGCGGAGCCGGTGAGTCATGGTTTATTATATTTTTTTTCTATGCCTCAAATCTTTAATCGTATTATCGTCGTTCATTATACACCAGTTGTACAAAGATGCTACCGTATGTCAGTCGGTTCCCCAGCTTCTGGTGTATTAATGTACACGCGGGACTGACTTGATTACAAAACAGAATGTTCCTCTTATCGCAGAAGGAACACGAAGCTATCTTTAGAATCGGGCGGTTGATAGGACTGGTTTCTATTAATCGTTTCTACGTTAACTATTGATTTTTTTTCACCGGTTCTTAAAAATTTACCTATTTCCAATAGGCCGTGTACGCGATGAGCGATAAACAAAACACGTGCGCCGCCCAGCAAACACCGCACCTGTACAAAGCGGTATTTTCCTGCTTCGCAAGGAATTGCGTGTCAGCGAGGAAAATTCTTACGCGTTCCATCTCATTTATCCTGTTTTGGTTATTGTATTTTTTTTTTTTAATTCTTATAACCCGCCCAAACTCGATATTGACTTTGGTAGTTTTGCTCAAATTTTTAATATTGTTTTGATATTTATTTTCTTCCTCCCTCTCTGTCTCTCTTACACAAATAGCAAACACCTGTAGCTTCCTAGTGGCGAAACGCCGCGGATGTGCCCTCGTAGTGCCGTGCGCAGTTCCAGATATCCACCGTGTATATTGCAATCGTGTCGCACCACGTGTATCAGCCTACGCGTACTGATTATATTTTACGAGTAAAAAAGATGTTATTTATAAAGAAAAAAAAAACCACCCAAAGAATACACCTATACCCAGGGGTACAGTCGCTACTGTATATTTTGCTTGCCAGGAGATAGTTTAATAAAATTATAGAAAAGTATGGAACGTCGTTAAAATATTTAATTAATCTTATCGCCAAAGGCTCGAACGTTGTTAACGGGCTGCTCGTTGCCGCTAAGTTTAAATACATTTACGAACTAAATAGTTGGTTTGTCTTTACGCAGGTGCGACGCCACTGACGAACAGCCCCGGTATCGTCATTATCGCTGTTGTTAATGTTAACTTAGCCGAGGACGCGTCTGGCTAACCTCGCCCCATTTTTATTATTATTCTTTTTTTTTAATTGTTCACTTTAATCATTCTGACCCATCGTACTGTTTGCGTGGAATTGTTCCAGGGATGCGTCGACACAGGTGCGCTATGTTATGGCGGCTAATATTTATCGATAAAATTTCACGTAATTGTTACATTGAATATATTTTTCTTTCCGTTAATTATTATTATTCAGCTAATCAGTTTTATCTCAGCGGTAAAGAAAAAAATCTTTTTTCTCAACTTCTCACACTCCTCGACTTTTCTCATGTCACAGTCACAATTTTCTCAATGACGTTTTCGTGTATCGGCACTTTTTAATTGTTATCGGTACGCCTGTTTCCCGGAAACGGATGTTCGTATGATCTGTGGCCACGAGCTAGGTCGACACGAGGAGAGAACGATCTCTTTTGTGAATGAAATTAAATTAAGAGAAAGAGAGGCAGAACGTGGGTGGGAATAGGAAAAGGGAATTTTAATATAGCAATGAGAGAGAGAGAGAGAGAGAGAGAGAATCCAGTAACAACATTGCGTAATTCGCTCGTGAACTATAAATAATTGATAAAAATCTTTCTCGCTTTAATTAACAATAATCATTAGCTAACAGCACCACGTGACTACCTGAGAAAGGGGAATCGTCGATAACTTAATCGATTAGTTGACAATCTTATCTAATTAGGGTACAGTCTAGATACAGACTGCCATTTTTTTTTTTTTAAGTATTTCCAAACTCTATTACGTCATACTGTCAGTATACGGTCCGTCGGTCTCTCTTCCTCTAAAACGGAAATGACCACCCCCTCCCACTTCCCCCCGTCGCCGGAAGTACTCGCCACTTTTTCACGCGCATTTCGAAGGAGAACGTGAGGGGTGGCCGACAACTGTGACATCAAATTAGAGATTAAAAAATATTGTTCGCTTTTCCAAACGCGATCGTCGCGCTCGTCGTTATTTTCTTGACCAATGAGCGTCGTGCTCCAAGATCCGTCAATAAATTGACCTGATCTTCTTTTTTTATAATCTCTTTCTCTCTACCTTGATGCATCCATCCCATCCATCCCATCTATCCCATCGATCCCATTCACAGTGAATGGACTCGTGTCCTCGAAGTCTGAGATTATTTGCCGTTCGTGTTATTTCCTACCCGCGAGAACCGCTGCGTGTCCGCTACTCTGCTACGTCTGCGTCCCGCTTGATCCTCCCCAGTCGTCCCTTTCATTTTTTAATCTTTTATTCAGCTCGTTCCACGCATCGACGTTCAACGTCAAATCCTCCCAATGATTACGACGTCCTTAACGACTTACACGATCGAACGAATCCACCTGCTCAATAATCGTAATCAAACTGCGGGCTAATCCCGGCGGAGCTCACTGGGTATTATTCACGCACGAATCTCTATATCTGTATCGATGTCTATTGACTCACGCTCGATCGCCCGTACCGTTATACACGTGTGTTGTACGTACATACAGACAGTATCCGAAATATTCGACGCGGCGATTCGATGGAAGGCAAGGCGCGAAGAATCGACGCCGAGGTATTTTGACTGGGCCGGAAGTGTCCGGGCCGGCCGGGGAGGAATCTCGTTGAGACGGGAAGTGACCGAGAAGCAAATGGAGGACAGTTCGACCAATGACCCACTACTCGATCACCGTCCGGAAGTACTATACGATTTTTTTCCCAGGGGGAGCTTCCAAGCAGGCGGCAATTTCGAAAATTACGATTTCAAAATACCCCCTCCCTCCCTCCGATATCTCAGTCGCAGTATAGGCATTAGGTCTAGCCGAGTGTGCCTAATCGCTGCTCGCTTATATTGTCGTCTTGACTCCCCCCCCTCCTTTACTCTCCTGCTACGATGATAAAACATCGAAGCGCGTGCTCGGTGCGCCGGCAGGAACAATCTGTTACGACCTGGTCGCGATAATAGGCTCGTATACGGCTGCGCATGCAACGACGCGACGCTTGGCAGTATCGTAACGATATTTCGAGCCGTGTCGGTGCGATGCCTTTTTTGCATGGGTATGGGTAAACAATGTGACCAACGTAATAATCCTTATCGCGTCTCCGCCTTAGACTCGTAATTTCAACCTCTTTTTTTTTCCGTATGCGTTTTTCGTGTATCCGATTCGAGGCTTCGCGCGAAGCACGAACGTCCGATGGGATGCAGTCCGACTATGATAATTGAATGGCAGTTTTATCGGTGGTTCGATTGAAACGGTTAGCCGAGGCGATTGATTGGAAAGTAATATGCACGTTTGCGGGATCTCTGATATTTTTCTTATCTTTGATTTTTACGTAACGCTTGTTAGATGGTAGATTTGAATTTATTTTTTTGTTTGGCTAACCTCGGGGAGGACGCGTGAGATTTAACGGGCGATAATCGCCGATTGCGATGTTGCAGTTTGACGCTTTTTTTTTTCTTTGACGTATGAAAAAAAATTGATGATGGCGCACCGGTGCGAAGGCGTAATAAGACTCTAGTCTCTTTTGAAAGGGGCGAACCGAGTCGCGCGGAGGAAGGGAGGGGAGTGTGGCTGTGCGACTGTGGAGGGGGAGAGGGAGAGGGAGAGAGAGAGCGTCAGGATGGGACTGTCGAGGACGTTCACCTTTTTTCGTGACTCCGGTGAGACTGGTACTGGGTAGTAGCTGGGGCACCTTCCACCTTCCACCTTACCGGCACTTACCTTCCCATTCTGGCCGCACGTCAGCAACCAGTCTCACGGATTGCTGGAACACGTTGCCGCTGAAGTCGCGTCTCGGAGTCGTGGCTGCTTCGTACGCTATGGTTTCTGTCCGTTCCCTGTCTCTCTTGCGCTCCAGAGAAAAAAGAAAAGAGAAGAGAGAGAGAAAGAAAGAGATAGGGAGGGAGGGGGTGATTGCTGAGGAAAATAGCAAGGCGATATGCAGGAGATGGTTCCTTGAGAATGGAGGGTGAAAGGAGAGAGAGACAGAGAGAGAGAGAGAGGGAGAGAGAGAGAGAGAGAGAGGGAGAACGAGCATAGTGCCGAAGGATTTAGCGATCTGGTAAAATCTTAGCTGTAATTAATTGCCGTGCAGCGTAGTCTTTCTGTACTTATTTTATTTTCTAGAATTCTCCTGCTTTCCCTGCGCTCTCGGCAGACTGTCACGGACATAAGACCCCGTAGGGACGCGCGTGGCCGAAACCATCGTGGCAGCAAAGTCGCACGTGGCTGCCGGCAAACGACCAAGAGTCGTCGCTTGGACATTGCCGATCCCTAAAATTTGCACCGATGCCAATTAAACTCGACGAACGCGCGTCAACCGTTCCAAGTTGCCCCATGGACCCAGAGTTCAGTCTGTTTCACGCTGAATTCTCGCTTCGGGTATACCGAATGGGAATTTCCATCGACTTCGAGAATCTCAAAGTGTCTCCTTACCAATGCTGATCACTGCGGTCACTCGGATAGCATAGAATTAAGGTTTCCGGTCGGTGCACTTCCTACCAAGCGAGTCGATAGAAGCGCCTTCGTCCAGCCCGAAGCGACTGGCTGGGTAGCCAAGGCATAGCGAATACGAAGAGTTAGCGACCTTGGGAGGCCCCAAGTTCCGCATTGCTCGAGCGAGTCGGGCCCACAAGGGGGAACGCGACCCCCCGCCCCGCCCCTCTTCCTCGGTCTACGAGCAGTGTGGTACAGAGAGCGCGCGAGGGGCCGGGTGGGGCTGAGTAGGGAAACCTGAGTCCTCCACTTCAGGCTACTGTCCGACCTTCAACTTGACCGTACGCCCTTCTCCCGACGATCTACAGTCCTGCGCCTGCTGATGTATCGCGCTAGAACGCTCTTTTCCCTGTCGGCCTCCCCCTCCCCCTTCGATGTCTAGTCCGACTCTTAAGGCCCGTTCTCACTACTCAAATTTCAGGCATTCGGCCAGGACGTCCTGATGGCTACGCGCGACGAGGAATGGGGCAGCGTGCTCTGTCTCAGGGACAAATCCAGCCTGGGCGTCGTCCTCAGGGATCGACTGATGACCGACGCTGCACTGGGTGGACCCAGACCCATTAAGTCCGAGCACAGTTACAGTCTCCTGACGTCCAGTCCGCCACCGAGTCCTGCCACTCCCGGTGACAATCCTCACACGCCTAATTCTGGATCCACGGCTGGCTCCGAAAAGATTTCCGATAACGCTGTCGAACATCACAAGGCTCTTGAGTTACGAAATAGAATAGATGGTGAGCAAGTTGACTACTTTGTAACATGCGTGTGTCGATGCGGTTGCAACAATTTTTTATTGTAATTACGTGACGAAGTATCAGCGATGTGATTCGCTTGGGAGCAATCAGTAAGAGCAAGTGTGGCGCCTTCGAACTTTGGAACGATCTTCGATATGAACCGAAAAGTGTTTATTCAGCTTTTATGCCGATGCGCGTGTCGCTCTTTGGCTGGCATTCGTATTTAGATTTATTTATCTTTACTTGATTTTATTCTATTGTATTTTTATTTAATTTTATCTTTTGCGAAATAGCCAATCGAGAGGGAGTTTTTCTTTCTATTTGCGGAGGTTCGCCAGTTATGCAACGGCTTCCGGTCTTTTCAGACATGGAGGAGGAATGCTTCCCGGCCATATCTCTGAACACGGCCTCGGGACGTGGATCACCTTCGTCCTCGCAGATCTCCTCGTCGACTCCGTCCACCGATCTGGCCTTGGCCGCTAGACTACCACTTGTACCTGATGCCGGCACGATGACCCTGACCTGCGAGGAGATCAAGGGAGAACCTCTCAGTCAGCCCAACAGCCCCTGCGCACCCTCTAATCTAGTGGATTACAAGAACACCATCGCCGTGGTGGCTCCTCATCGTTTACACTTCACCAGGAATCACCTTGAGCACACGAGCGACAGCGAGGAGGACGAAGAAGAGTATTATCAGGTGATTGATCATGATCTCCAGACTAATTAGACACTTTTTAAGATTCCTCTACGATTCTTCAATCTTGAACGATTTCTACCTGCAGAGTATGGAGCTAGAAGATTGTGGAGTCATTAGCGTACCTAGTGACGTCGGGTTACACACCTCCAGACAAGGTCTACCTCCTACGCCACCTAGCAGCGCCAGCTCTGATAGCGAGGGTGCTGTATCGGCTTCCTGTTCACCGGAAAGGAGGGACTCTCAGGGTTCTGGACACGTGCAGAATCTACGGGGCCTTCTTGCTCCGCGTCTTTATCTCAATAACGGAACGCACACGCACACCACCAGGCAGCCCATTCACACACCTCTAATATCCTGTCAGCCTGTGAGCGCTCATACGTCCAGTTTTCGCATTTTCTAATGAACTTTATGAACATTAACATTTGTCTTACGTATAATTCTCGTTGTTTTGTACGCGCAGAAGGGATCCACGGGAGTGCTTACTCTCACGGAGGAAGAGAAGAGAACTTTGATCGCGGAAGGATATCCGGTACCAACGAAACTTCCGCTCACTAAGCAGGAAGAGAAATCTTTAAAAAAGGTCCGAAGGAAAATTAAAAATAAGGTAACCATATTTTAATATTTGGAACGAAGTGGCGCTTTATTATATTTGACAGTAGAAGGCTTGTAGCAGGAGTTGAGAATTTGAAACTTAATGTAATTTTTCTTTTTTTTTTCTTTTGTTAATTACTCCAGATCTCGGCTCAGGAATCTCGCAGGAAGAAGAAGGAATACATGGATGGTCTGGAGAGGCGAGTCATGCTACTGGCCAATGAGAATTCTTCTTACAGGGACAGATTGAACACCTTGGAGGGAACGAATCGTGAACTCCTCAAGGAGCTACAGCGCCTACAAGCTCTTCTGCAAGTTCAGTCTTCCTAATTGGAACGAGATAATCATTGCACACTGCGTTATTGCAATTAGCTATTGTCGTTCCAGTCGCGTGTCTCAATTTTCCTTAGAAAACAAAGACGAAACATAAAGACAAAAGAGTGCCTTGCCTTTGTTCGTTAACGTGGCGAGAATGAAAATATTTTGTAAAACTGTAACGCGCAAAGATTTCCAACGAAAATGGAAGCCAATTACTCGGCTCCACCGATGTCTTCCTTCATTTGGCACAGTGCGATACACATTCTTATGTACAATTATCGGACGACTTTTAAAGTTTTAATGATCATCGAGAAACATCATGTTACGAATACGAATTTAATTGTAAATGGATTTAAAAAAGAAAAAGAAACACGAGTGCCTCCTATCGCCCTATCACACTGCAGTGTCTTTAAGAGTGTCTTCTAGAGTCGTGTTCAGCGCAGTTCAAAGCTAGGACGGCCACTCATCTCTCATGGAATTTGTCCATTTTTAATCCTGAGAGTCCGGCTGTCGATTGAGCGTAAACTTCCTTTTTTTTTTTAAATACAATTATAACGAATAGAAAAAAATTTACGGCGCGCCGTAGAAACTTAAAATTGATTCCAGGGCTTCGTTATATAAATATACACATATATATTATATGCGTGATATCGTTGTAAAGGACAAGAATATATATATTTGTTATATCGCGAATAACTGCTGCGCATAGTGGTGCTAGGTGTTATTAGCCTGAAATAGCCAAATCGATAGCTTCTGTGTCGCTGATTAGATTTTTCGTTTGAATTTTTTTTCTCTTTGTACATTCGTAAGTCCAATAGTCAGCGAACAGATTCTTCTGTTCAGTTCTCTCGCATCCATTGGCGAGTGCAGTAGCAGTTACCGAAAACTCGAGACGGTCGGAATTATATTTAATGCACAGCAAGCGTATACAGGGTATATCCACGTAATCTTCCTATAAATTTATAATTAAATAAAAGAAAAAAAATAATCGTGCAACACCCTGTATAAACTAGACCGTTTCGAGTGGCGTTGCCAAATAGCCAGGGACGTGCAAATCATTCCTTAATTAAATAGTGTGCGTGTGCGTGTGTGGACATAATTATTGTGCATAGAAATAATTAGAGAGAGGAAGGGAGAAAAAAAAGAGAGAATATTATTAATTTAATAAGTCGTGTGTAAACGTATATTTTATGTGTGACTGAATTTTGATTGTGGGACAAGAAAACACGAAGATTCGCAGAATCAATTAGATTAATTATAATTATCCTTAGGGCAGATGATATTTTCGACCGGGTAATGTTGTTTATCTTTTTCATTTTTTTTCCTCCTCTATGCTATCCCTCTCTCCATTTCTTTTTAATGCTATTCTTTTCCCTTCTTACTATCTCGCGTTCTGCATGGGTGACAATTTTAACACGTGGGGACCTGCCGCATCTAAGGGCGAATGAATTCTTTGGAGAGAGAAAGATATTCTTTCACAGGCTTGTCGTCCTTAACAGAATCGACTTATAATTGCATTCGGCGTTTGCGAAACAGAGTTTAATATATTCTATGAATAAAATTTTATAGAAGATTATATATATTATATTGCGTTAAATCATTTAGATATATAATTGTATATACACTAATTAAATATTATACGTCGCATGCGTCTATTGTGTGAAACAATTTTGTGCCACGAATCCAATAAAATGATAAGGATTTTTGGCAATCAATTTTGCGCCTGTCCATTTACTGTATATGCTACGCTCTGGCTCTTATTTATACTGTACATGGTATATATGCCGACAAATATGTTTTAGTATATATTTAAACTATTAAATCTATTATGAGCGTAGCGTAAGAATCGCTCGAGACGATGGACTCTCCGCTTGAGCACCAAAGTGACGCATGCGCCTGACCGACTAAGTGAAACGAATGGGTGTCGTTGTCTGACAATAATGAATAAACACGTGTGACATATTCATTGACGTTTTACCTTTATTGACAATCATATTCGTACAAGTAACAATGCGTCTATCAAAAAACAATTTCTCTTCGTGATGGTTAGATTAATTTATTTATTTTATTTCTCGACTGTATTAATTTTCGTCCTGACGTCACACCTATTGCACGTTCGCTCACACTGTTTCCTGTGAAGCCAGCCCGAAGATCTGTCAAGCGAGTAAGACATGCATGGCCGTGCATTATCGAATAACTGCACTGAAATGCATCTCAGTGACAATCGGATTGAATTTAATCGAATTGCATTGTCAACGGGTTCACTTGGTATAATCAGCAGGGTATTGAGAATGTGATTTTACTTCTGTTTACTGTAACGCGATGAGTTCTCCGTTTCAATTGTTTACCGAATCTCTCTTCCTCTTCCGAGAGAGAGAGAAATGCGAGAAAGTGCGAGAGAGAGTATATCGCGAAATAAGATCAAATTCTCCTCTCGCGTATCCGATGACGAGGTTATCGAATGCTTTCCAGAGACTCCACTCGTCCTGATTGCATTAAGACACCTACTGCCATTGGAGGGATATTATCGTCTTTCACGTGCTTTCTCGTAGCTCTTTGCAAAAGCTCGTAAGCTTTATTACCCGTATCTGTTTTTTTTGTTCAGGGTTTATAATCGAGTATACGTGAGAACCCGTTAATGTTTAAGGTCCATTTCGATGCCCTGAACAAATTCGTCGTCGTCGACTGTATCGCGTAGACCAGCCATTGTTACAGTTCCTTCGACATTGAGAACCGCCTTGTCCTCCGCAATGTCTCGCTTGGAACTGTAAAGAGGATTGGTGAATCTTCCCCCAGTTGAAGATGATGACGTTTGCTCGCTGTGATCATCTGCTTCGTCCTGACCTGGGGACGATGCGAACTCTACGTTGGGGTCCGTCGCGTTTTCAAATCTGGCAAAACCAAAGGGTTTGCTGGTCCTTGATGAGTCGCTTCTTATATGTTCGCAGACTGACGTCCAGGCCTCCCTCGAGGATTGGAATACCCTGGAGGAAAATAGTTTGGATGTGTATCTGTTGGTAGACTTCCTTATGACTTTCGTCCGAGGTTTTTTTTTCATTGATTCTATTTTTTTTCTAATTTCTTTTTTTCTTCCAAAGGTTTACGTTTCCTCGGACGAGTCTTGCAGCAGCGAACCTTTCCAGCCATTAATAACAGCCAGCACCGTGGAAGTGAAATTATAAACTGTTAGCTCCGTCGGCTCTGAACTAATTAAATGCTAGAGCCAAGCTGTGACTTGGACTGGGTGAACCAGGCTGACTTAAGATATTAGAAGGAAGTGTCTGAACTGGGTCCACCCACTCTCCAGGAAGCTAAATTGAGTACCAGGGACAGAAGGGTGGAGACCATGCAAGTGAGAGTAAAATACTATCAGGTCTCTCCCTAGCTTCACGGCCTAAGTGGCAAATAGTAAATGAGAGCTGCTTCGCCAAATTAAAAGGCTCGACTTGATAATACAACTAGATGTAAGAATAAGGTAGGTCATTTCTGTCCGAGGTTCCTTAACACGCTGGTGGACCCTAGGAAGAAAAAATGATAGCAGGCTGGCACGTGGCGCTCAACGCTTTAAACTCAGTACGAATCTACTTGCTAGCGAAAAATCATTTTTAGGCCAAAAGTCAGAGCCGTCGTCTGCGTCTTCCAAAGGTGTACACACAGCAGTTTGGTACTACTGATAGCTGGGAGATGTGATTTTCAGAGTCATCGATTATCCCGGGGTACCTCGAGATGTCTGTATATTTTTTTGTTCCCCTTTTTATTTCTATGAAGTTCATTATTCTAATTCACTGTTTGACTTTCCTAACAAACGAGAATCAATCATTCCCTTATGTCATTTTCTACCCTCTGCTAAAAACATCTCTGTGTACAAACCACCCAGTGCTGTTATTACTCATCTCCTAGTATCGGCTTGTTTCCAAGTATAGCCACCCTAATTTTTTTTTTCGACTCTAGCCTGTAACTAATTTCGATCCTGCCTCGAATACTCATAAGCCCCTACCTAACCTCTTTTCTCTGATATATTGCGTGCACACCTACAGCCACGTGAACGATATGCATTCGTGCAATTGGTACTGCTGCACTCGCGCCACTCACTCCCCCCCTCCTCCCCCCTGTTTCATATTCTCTGTAATTACTTTTCTAGCCTGACCTGAACTCGCTTGACGTTATTCCGGAATTTTAGGAACGCGTGCGTTCTCAACGCCACTCAGGCATTTGCCGTTCTGCTACTCGGACGTAAACAAATTCCGTACTCAATAGATTTACCTAAAGTTAATCAGTGGGAACGGTGGAATTTTGATTGTTGAATTTTATTCTCATTATACTTACTGCCTGTAGGAATAACCGTAGTAGGGGAAGATGATCATCAGGAGGATCAGGACTAGTATAATCGAACCGAAAAATGGTCCCAAGGTCAATGGGAGTCTGCTGCTCAATAAGGCTGGTCCTGTCGATTCTATGGAGACCACGTCTATACCGTACTCTGAGGACAGACGTAGGATATCGTTTTTTCCCACATTCTTATATATTATTTATTATGGGAATCTCTATCGATTTTACTGGTACGTATTATTGTCAAGGGAGTCTGTAATCTTCTTCGTTGTTATTTATCATTTGCAATTCTATGGTGCATCTTAGGGATATTTATTGTCAAACCTCGTATTCTAGCTGCCAGCATATTTGCTGCTCTCGTACTGGTAAGGCCGTCGTAAACTCCAGTTTCCACCAAAAGAATTTCTCCCTCGTCGTTCCACCGTTTCCTGACGTGCCAAGCTACTTGCATTCCTGATTGTCCCAGAGTTTCACGCACGGCGTCTTCTACCGTTCCCAAGGATGCTGTGGACGACAGGGAGATCCTGGCACCGCAGTACAAGCAACAGTGACCTTCGACCTGTTGGATGTTATAGAAGTCTGTTTTTTAATTGAATTAATTTTATCATCTTTGCGATTGTGACGTTGGTATTATCATTTAATCGTTAATTAACCTTTAATGGATACGTGCAGGCTGACAGACCACATCTTGGAAATTCAATTTCACAGACTTCTTTCCAGAGCTCTGATTTGACGCTCTGACACTCGCAATTTTTACAGCTGAGGAGATCGCCGTATCTGAAGAGTCAAATGAAATTTTTTCATATCCCTTTTTCGAGAGATGCCTACACTTTTTAACGTTGGATCTGAATTTTTGAGTCGAGTACGTTGCTCGCCAAAAACATTTGGAATAATCAAACTCTTATGACTTCTCAACATACTTTCTGGGATCCACGTGAAGTCTAAACTCTTGATAAATTTTTTTTTTTCAACGCCGTGTATACGTACGAAAAATGTTTATAATATTATTTTTATTACTATGTACTGGGTGGAGCGTAAATACCTCACGGTAAAGAAACCCTCAGCAAATTCATGGTTTTCCTTCATGTTCTTCCATTCTACGCTGGTGAATGTTTGCCTGTCATCAGCCAATCTCACAGCTTTAACCTGGACCTCATTCCTTGGTAGACGCATACTAAAGGTTTTATTTCTTGCAGGAAGTACCATTGTATCCGTGAAACAAGGTACTCTTTCCATATGAGGTACAGCTTCTGAGGAATAATTCCAGTTGTTGGGATCCGCCCAGGGTAGTTCACCCGTTCTGCTCCATCTGGCTTCCTTCTGGTGGTCCGACTTCCTGGTGCTCAGCTGAAGTGCATCTATCCTCTCAGATCAGTCCTTGACGTTACGCAAGGACGAAAAGAAAAAGAAACTCACCTCCAATCTTCCTTTTGCAGGCAGAACCAACGAGCCATCTCTTGGCAGATGAACATCGCTCAAACGGAAGTCTCCTCTTATTGGAAAACCTGCAGCGTGTCTCATGTCTTCCGGAAATACTACATGACTGTCCTCTTCCGGTACATGACCTTCTGCCCAATTACCTGCAGTTTGCCACTCCAAATCCGGTAGCCAGTATTTCTCCAGAGATTGTACCAAACACGGATGAAGCACAAGCACCAGTAAACGGATCATCTTGAGGTGAGTGATTTTTGTTATTAATAGAAAAAATGATTCTTTTTTGTAGACAATTTGACTTGCTGGATTAACAGCACACTATGGACTGCTCGTGCAGATTGAAATGCACCATTGAAATGGATGATACCGAGTCAACCGGGGGGCGTTTATTCAATTCCCATGGGAAAGATCCGTCTGGCTAAGGTCGCTGTTAAAAATACGAAATACACGTCGGACAGAGTTCTTGTGGGTTACAGATAGCCGCTTTATTCTGACAGAGAGTGGTTACACATTAATCTAATAGAAACAATATTAGTTTAAACAATTAGTGCATTGTCGACCAACGTCGTGGCTGCGTCGAGTGACGTTCCATCGCGTAAAAGCGACGATCGCCACTGTGAAAATAACCATTATGCTTCTTAGACATTAAAACTTAAGAATTACAGTGGCAGAGCGACTAGAATTGTACTAGCTATCTTTTTTCACTTATATTTAAATTATTACGTTAACACTTGGTCCCGACCCAAGTGATCAATCGTTCTTAAAGACATAAGAAAATAATTAATATAAGTTATATATATATATATATATGCATATATGTAGATATATTTTTTAAAAATCAATCAATTTATCGCGTCAATTTTTATTGTATTTCGAACGATGATCTCGTAGGATGACAGGGAGGGTCGATCGATGGCCAAGACTAGCTGCTGTCAACTCTTCCTATCTGCATCTCTAAGCGACCGTATCCTCTTCCTCGTTGACCCTCTTACCCAAGCCGAACATATATCTTTGTCTAAGATTCTCACTGCCACGCTTGTTTTCCAGCTCATTATCGTTATTTGCCAATCGTTTTCCCAAACCAAAACTGTACATGCGTCCGTTACGTTTATCCTCCATTAGCTCGCCGGGTCTCTTAGGGACGTTCACGTTGGGTAATTCCTGTTGCACGATAAGCCCACGCTTTCCCAGGCCAAAACTGAACGGTCTAGTCCTTTTGCCCAAGCCAAATGAGTACAGACGGGCCCGCTGCAATCAGACGATCAAACGTTACCGAAGGATCTTCAATATATTCATTAGTTCACGGATGTGTCCAGAGTTCAGATAGATCAGCATTATCTCTATGGGATTAAAATAATGATTCTAAGGAGTATCTCTTAAAGTAAAGGATTTACTATAAAGATTTGTTAAAGCTTGCGAGATATAACGTTGAAAAATGTAAACTGAGATTGTGAATTGCTTCTGGGTATGGTTTTTATCATTTTAGATACTTATAGATCTTATCTATCTGCTGAGTCTGCTCTTTCAGTCATCTTTCACTGCTTTCTTTACTATCCTCCTCCTCGTCCTCTTCTTATTCTTATCTCTGTTATCTGTACCACTTGACTCTGGCCACTCGTCCAGCTACCATCAGTCGTCTCGTTTTTTCTTTCTTTCTTTCTTGTACTTTTAATTCATCCAGACTCACCTTATTTTCAATAGTGTCACCTAAGGCCTCTGGACTCCAACGTTTTCCAATCCCAAAGTTGTAGAGCGGCAGGCGCTTGTACTGCGATACGTAAGTGTAGGCCCTTTTCTCCGGACTCTCGTCCAGGTCCAAATCGTTCAATAGATCACCAAGACTCTCCTCGGAGTCTGCCAGGACATTTTTCTCCATTGCGCTTATACTGCCACTTGTCATCAGGAGAACCAGTCCCATCACGAGGGTTGTTGTGGCTTTCATTCTGAAATATGTCTGAGAGGAAGACATTTTTATTAGACATTTTAACAAGCTCATCCATTACACTAATATCCATTATTCAAAGGAGAATCGAGCAGGGGTTGGTTTTTAATTTATTTTCATATTTGTCACTGCTACCTGTGCCAGTTGGTAAGGGCTGGATTTTCAAAAAGAATCTTTCATAATGAATCAACAGCGCCTCTGGTGTTCCTCTAGGTTAACAAGAGCGTTGCAAGGACACTGGGGACGAAGGAGGGACTGATAGCGTCACGGTGGATATCTATGGAATCGTCGGCACTCGAATGAAAACGTGGCTTTAGTCAAGAGAATAACGACGCGAACCCCCCTCTGGTTCCTTCTCACTCGGGGCTCGTTAATTGAATCCCCGGCGGTAAATTAATTAGGCAGGCTTGACTCGCGGTTTCTTAACGTCTTTCAAGGAGGGATGAAAAACGCTCTCGCATTCTCTCCCTTCCCCACCATCCCTCCGAGCATTACTAACCCCATACCAGTCATCTCGCTGTGATGTCTCTGCCACTAAAAATTACCCTCTCTAACATAACCTATTTTCTGTCGGGTTCGTTCAAGTTTTTTTTTTTTTTACTTAGGGGATACTTTTTTGTCTCGATTTAATACTCCCAATTTTTCAATCGTTTAGCCTTTGCCTCGTGGAGGCTTGATTTTTATCGGGACACTGTTTCATGATTCGACACTCTCAATATTGTCACGTGATATTTCAGTGATTTTCATGCCAATTTTGTCATTTGGATTTTCAGTCTTCCCAATCATCCCTCAATGACATTGAGACGAGAGTAAAAGAATGTTGTGTCGATACTTTTAAACGTCTGGGGCCGCCGCATCTTCGGTACGAAATTTAACGATTTTACTAAATGCCGAAAGTCAACGTTACACGAGGCAGCTCCTGGCTTTTGGTAACACGGAGAGATTAATGACTCGCAGAAATTTCATTTGACGTATCGTCGATTGATATTTGATTTGTGATGGTCTATTTTATGAGGGGCCGTTCGGGGGTGGGGGTTGTTTCTACCCCTATTGGCCATCAATAACCAGAGCAATACGTTAATGGGAAAACTCGTCACAGTTTTTTCAGGACGTTCTTGTCCTTTAGTTTGCACTAGGTTATTACGTTTTTTTTTCAGTTTTTTTTTAAGACTAGCTTAGTCCGGCTGCAATATATACAAAAGGATGGAAAAGGTGAACCGGATCCATGACTTGGAATAATGGAGAAGGGTCGTGAGACAACAGCATATAAGATGCTCATCCAGCGCGTCCATATTGACAAAGGATATTGGAGGTCGAGTGTTATCTCGCTACTGGTATCGTTATAGAAATTTAGAATTTTTCATAGCGCCTTCATTGCAGCATCCCTTACCATCTCCGGCACCCTCGACTCCCTTGGCGTTAGTTGCAATCACGAGAGAAGAGAAGCTGAAAAAAATTGTGGACTACATTTTTCACCCTAAGAATTTACCCCGTTGTTATTGTTATTATTTTTTTTTTAGAGTGGAAAGTAACGCTGTGACCTTTTTTTTTAATCTGTAATTCAAAAAGCTTGATGAAAATTAACCAGAGACGTCGACGCGGAGGGTTAGTCTACTGGGACGAAAATGAGAATGGTGATTCTATTTAAAAAAAAGGTAATAAACGTTTACACAAGTTAATTCGCTGTCCGCTAGCTGGAATTTGTTGGCTGCAACATTCCAGTCCCCTTGCTGTGCTCCGGTCACTATGAACTTTGAACTGTCACGTGTCACCCCTGTCTTACGAGGGTGAAGGAGTGTAATTGCGTGTTCACGGGGCGGAAGATTGTACTCGGTATTGTATTACGCGAGCAGGGGGTGGTTTTTTTTTCTAAGTGCGTTTCTCCACCGGCAAATAGGGGATGAAGACGCAGGAGAGTTTCCCTGATGACTAACTTATGGGGTTAAATCTGTCCAGTGACTCGCAACAGGTGTTACCCATAATGGAGCCACCCTTCCGAAAGTCCTTGCCTACCCTTGTTCGCTCTGCAAACCCCCTCCCTTCCTCCCCCAAGTCATTGCATCATCCCCTTTATGTCAGACAGCATCCCCTTTGTCTTGACGATCCGCTTCGCTCAGCTGTAACGCCTGTAGCGACCCTTATCGAGAGCAGACTGTTTGCTTCATGAACTATCCTTAAATCACGTAACCCCCAACAGAAAAAAAAAGACGAATCTGCCAAAAAAAGGAGTTGCCTACGATGGCAAAATTAACCCCTGTTCGAGAGTGGAGGTTGTCGACTTTTAAAAATCATCCCCTTGATCCTCAAAGGGTGGCAACGTCGTAATTTTGTATCTCGAAAAATTCTTAAAAAGTCTTTAACGACCCTCCCGTCGTTACCCAGAGGGTAGGCGAGGCCGACCCGTGCAAGATTACTACGGACAAATTCAACCCCTTCGCACCCCTCCATCTTCAACTTCTCCCGGCAGTTACTACTCGCAGCAGCGTCATTATCACTGCAATGCCAGTAACAGCGGCACAAGCAATCCTCAATTGCCAGCAGGGATATTCCATCCCGCAAGAAGGGTGGGATTCTCGGATTACCAACTCCGATTCCTCCATTCTTCATCCCCTATCTACTCATACCCCGGCCGGCTACCACTCGGATTTTGCCTACTGTTTTTCTTACTTATACACTTCCCTAATCCACCCCCCCTCTCTCTCTCTTTCTCTCTCCGTCTCTCTCGCCAGACACGTTCCTCAGCTTTTTCCCAACCCCTGTTGCCTTCTAGGTTAGGGGTAGCGGCTAACGCCCGCAAGATTGTCGCAGTCCAAACGAAACGCAACCCTTTAAATCCGGGATTAATCAAGCGAAGAGATATCCGTTTCCCCCGCGCTTGGGGCCACCATTTTTGTTTTTGCAGCGGGGGTTGATAATGGACATTGTAATAAGGGATGCGGTACTGTTATGACCCACGTGATCGACTTCCTGGCCTTTCTTAGCGTATTGCCATGGCTTTACCCGCGATAATACAACGACATAAATATTGAATTTATTGGCGTGTAGACGTCGGGGATACCTCGAGCGCTCTGAAGTTGCTTACAATCGTAAATACCCATATGTCCCTGCCTATAGGCGCTTGCTACTTCGCGCGCTGCTATATTCACTCGTTGTCAGTAATAAGAAGTATACGAGCCACCCGGGTATAAATATCTCTTTATTTTGACAGTGGCTTTACTGTGAACAGGGTAGTGACGGGGGGTTGCGCTGTTTACGTTTTATGTACGTCGCGATTGATAGTCGGACCAGTCAGTGTTGGTCGCGTCAACAGTGACAGAGAGTGTGATAACGTACAAAGTGAATTATTATTCTCATTGATCGTATAAAAAATATGGACGATCCCGTCGCGGTGTTATCGACGGTTAAAAATTATTATGAGAATGAGTAATATTTTTAATCGATTAATTTTTAGTATATTTATAAATTAATTATACGCGGCAACGACTGCATTTGGTGCATCTGTCAGAATTCGACAGCTGTCGCGAGATCGCTTTTGCCAAGTACACTCTGTTCAATTGACTCTGCCGATATGGGTGGAATATCGTAAAATTTCATTGTCTATTATGAATTTTATAAAATTATTGTTAATTAACACTCTTTGGTATTGCGCATTGGAATGGCAGTCGGCGCGTAAAAAAAAGATGTACGGTGGAATCAAGGCTTCTGAACAGGTGGGAAAGATCAACTTGGGAACGCGAGGCTTCTGTTTTTTTCCATAATTAAAAACTTTTAATTCGCTTTATACGAGATTGAAATATTTGAAATCGCCGAAACCGATATTAGCTAGAGTCAGTTTTACGAAGGGTATAACAACCTTACTATTCCATATTTACTATGCGTGTCCTTGTCCTGCGTACGTAAGCGCGGGTAAGTCTATCTCTCTCGCACTTGCAGAAGGCATAGGAAATTATAAAATTTCAAAGAACCTAGGCGAATGCCTGTAGTCAAGTGTTAAATAAAGCCGAGGGGTTGTTTCGTTAGGGGACGCAAATAAAAGTCCGAGGCAGAAGGGAATTTCGTAAAGTCGAAGTGGCTGGAAATGTTATTCAAAATTCTGAGAGTAGACGCAGCTGAATTCAAGGAATAAGAATGCCCAGAAGTGTCATCATCCCGGTGCGGGACGAAGGAAGGAGGGGTTGGTCGGTTCTCGAGGGGTGTTAAATCAAAAGTGCGAATCTTCGGATGGGGGTTACAGTGGCTGGCCGTGCTGTGTTCTTTTTCAACCCTTCAGACTTCCTCTTATTCATCCAGTGATGGGGGAAGAGGGGTGGAAAGTGAGAGGTTAGACTCTGAAATTCTTCACTTTTACGAGTCGAGCCGGTCGTTTGCGCTGATCCACGTTGCTCTGCGATTCAACCCTCGTAACCATCCCTTATATACATATCTGCTACCCTACGTCTTTAAAAGATATTAGCGCACAGGGGTGGCGAAGAAGCTCAAGACGCACTTGACGGAGCAGGTGTATAATTCGACAATTTTTCATATATACATTACATTCAGACTGAATCGACTTTCGACATTCGACCTTTCAACCACAGTTTCACCCCTTTGACCTAACCTTGTCGCCGTATAATCTCCGGTGCTGATATTACAGCTTCGGTCAAGCTGACCGTCAAGATTGAATTTTCTGTCTGTAAAAAAAATGCCAAAAATATCAACTCTTCGAATATTCATAAAAAATTCTTTTTTTCAAATTAACTTATTTTTTGTTTTGTATATCAAGATCCCGGGATACGAGGGGGATGGTACGACGGCTATTTTGAGAATAGGATAATTAATGTTTTTAATTGAGTTTTCGAAAAAGCAACGCTATGACGGTGCCGCTTTGGACGGGATATATATATATATGTATATACACAAAAGACTGTACCTGGCGTTTCACTGACACGTTTGTCTCCCCTGCTTTGTCTAACATTTATTTTCCAAAGGGGTCGGCAGACAGCTACTTCCTACAAAGCAGAGCTTTCTGGGTAATCAAAACCCGAAGATCCTTCCGTGCTCTCTCGCCTACGGGAATCTCGCCAGTATCATTTCCTGTTGAATTTCGCGAACACGCGAGACGAGTATCGTTGATACTCAAACTATTGCAAACTATTGCAGTGAGCAAAGTGATTTTAGGGTAAGCAAACAAGGACGGCATAGCTAGTTGTAAGAAAATAATAGTCGAAGTCGCCCGGGTAACGTAGAACAGTGATAAAACGACACTCGAAGAGCAAACGGTTCAAACCGAAGTTACAGAAACTTCCGTTGAAGAAGCGGAGCGCTGCTGTCGTTTATTAATTCACATTTACTTGCTTCTACTATTATTTTTGTCCTGTACACTGAACTTTTTACGTCGTAGGATAACGGTCTGGTACAGCATCCCTGGAATGTCTGTATCCTGCGGGCGAGCAGATACACTGTCGGGATTAAAGTAAACCGGAAGTAAAGAAGAGAGAAAAAAATTAAAACGAACTTAGAGCATCCGAAGATCGGACTGAAGTTCTCGTTTCTGCTCAGAAAGAAAAAAAAGTCTTGGATAATCTCCACGTATCCCAAAGAAGGATATTAATCCTGGCAAATCCCCTTGTACGTGATAATCGCGCGGGAATTCAGTGAGATTTAAAAGCGTGTCCCTGCGGTAACAAAAGACAAGGTGATTTTCGGATCCAATAAAGGGTAATCCCGAATTGAAAACTAAAACCCAAACCCTGTGACGTGTAGCATGCATTACAGGGGGTCGACGAAGGGTGAGAGGCTGTACGAAAAATTAAAAAAAATTCCACCTCCCACCCCACAATGGACCGAGGTTACTTATGCCGTTCGTGGCTGTCGAATTCCCATGCTTCTAGGCTATTTCGAATTTCGCGCGAAGAATCTTGGAGAGACAGGAATGCGCCTCATCGAGCTTAACGCCTCAGACCCAAAGGTCCCCAAAGGATTGTGGGAAACGGGACGAAAATTCCTAACGTCAGCATATCGTCGCGTCCAATAACAATTGGTTCTCGTGTACATACGTGGTGGGTTGGAAGCCCGTAGGAAATGTTCGAGGGTGAATTTGACACGGGGAAGTTAAGATTCCTCCTGTAGTTCCTCCTCCTGCAGGACGTACGTTATCGGAAAGGCCGTATTTCGGTGAGTAATCTTTTTAGGTTATTTCTTCCCTGTCATATAGATTTCTTTGGTACACGTGTATATATAAATTGTCAAGCCTATCTATGACGGCACGAGGACTTTGATATGGAGGATTTCGAGGAAGACAGGGAAAAAGTTGACCGCCCGTTTATCCATGGGTAATAAACAGTCTATAAGCCTTGGCTAAGCCGGTAATAACGTCCGGCTAATATCACCATTCCATCTATTGCATTTTACGTTCCCTACTGGCTTTATACACTGGACTGAGGGTTATCATTTTTATTCTTTGTCCTTCTCGCACTCCTTCATTTGCCACGTATCTTTACTCGTCCTGTCTTTAATGCCTCGTTTCACCATCCGTATGGTCGTGGACGTTTAGTGACAATGTGCTGTGCTGCTTCATCATCTCTATGAAAAGTGGTTGACGGGAGACAAGGAAAACGTTAAGGAGATTGAAAGAGAGAGTGAGAGAAAGAGAGAGAGAAATCAATTTATTCGATCAGGGATCAGGTGGCTGCTCAGTATACCAGTGAGTACCAGAGAGAGAGTGAGAAAGAGAGAGAGAAAGAGAGAGTGAGGGTGGTAGGGGGGTACAAAGAGTGTTTGACAAAGCGGAGTGCTTCGTATTTCGATGTACGACATGCAAGGCTTCTTTGAATAATATGGGGGTGAAAATACGAAAATAAAAAATGACAAATACGGAGGAATCGACTGTTATCAAGTTAACAAGGTGATACTCATAGGATGTATGCTGAATATATGAAAAAAAAGTACTCAAGTGTATTATCAATATAGGAGCATGTGCTTTATATTTTGAATATGGTATTGAAATGCTCGACGTATCTGGAAATATCATCTGAACGTATCGAGGATTTATTTAAAACGTACATACGAGTAGTCCGCGAATACGATCATACTGCAATAGGATACGTGGAAAATATTGATTGTCGGTTTAAAACGTGGAGAATGAAATCGGGACATTTTAAGTATATATGATAATAATGCCATCCGAGTAACGGCGGACCAAGAAGACGAGACCCTTATTGGTCTCTTTTCTTCTTAGGTGAAATGCGAAACTTTCAGATCATTTCCGTAGCGCAATAAACGAAGAAACTAGAGAGGCCCATTCGTGGCTGGTACAGTTTCCGTTTCATTATTTTCTCTCTGCTTATCTATCGTATCGGTTACTCCTTTTCTCTCTGTGATCTCCCTCTCTCTCTCTCTCTCTCTCTCTCTCTCTCGCTCTCTCTCGCTCTCTCTTTCTCGTTTCCACAAAATAAATTCGCACTTTGTGGTTAATCGTATTTTGAAATTTTCGACTTGTACAATTATTATTCCATCCCCCCTTCCCTTCTACGTCACACATGTACACTTTTCCTATTAATTATTACGCAAATTTTCTCTCTTCCATCATACGCAACACCTTGTAACGTCTTTCAGGGACGGATATAAATTTTTGATTCGAGGTATGCCGCGATATTTTTCGAAAATTTACCATACGTCCATTTACCCTTATTATGTTTTTCCCTTTAGGGCAGAATGATACAGAGGATGTGCTCGTGGTCAATTTCATATGTTACGATACACGTATGGTGGGTCCCTTAAATCCCGACGCTCCTGTCGTCGCGCTACAAAGTCCAACTTGCGTGTTTAAACGTTGAAGACGTACGGTGTGAAGTTAGCCGCGTTTAACTTGTGGTGCCGATAAACGTACGATAGGATAAATAAGGGTTGGAGCAGGTGAGGGTGAAATGAACAAAAAAAATATATATTTTTTAGGTGCTAGAGACCTTTTTTATGTATACACTGTATATATATGTAACGCGCGAGGCACCCGTGAAGGGTGGTTAATGGGGGATGAAGAATTGCCGAGTGAAAAAAAAAGATGGAATAAATTATTGGAAAATACGGACTCACCTGTTGCTGCTGTCAATGAGACTCCGGAGCGTCCCGACGCTCGAGGGTTGCCTCTAACGAAGTTGATCTTTGTCTTGTCTTGCGGATCGTCGAGTTGGCTCCTCTCGGGGGTTCTTCGGTTTATCATAAACAGAGTCGCGCAGGGTCGGTTCGATGTCTCTTGGGGATACCGTGGGTGGGCACCGCGACTTTGCAGTCGGCGTAGAAATGACGACGAGGGCGCCGCGACGCTCTCCTATATAACAAGTTGAAACCCCGGCGCTCGCCGCGACGCATGACGTTTCCCTGGTACTCTGGACCAATTGCAAAATCCCTAGGAGTTCTTTGCCACGCGAGAGTGAGAGGCGTCGAGGGGGGTAGGGGGGGGCGATGCGTCTGCGAGGGGCTGAAGGGGGGGGTGTTGGTTCTGTTCTCTATCTCGCTAAACGTGGGCGAGGGATGACGGAATAGAAAGAGAAAGAAGCAGTTGACATTCTCAAAAGGACGAAGGAGATGAAGGATGAAGGATAAGTTGGATGAATTTTAAGGGTGTCGTGCGAACACCTGAGATCTCCGTGAGATGGTCCATCTCGATATATTTGATGATATTTCGTACCCTGTTAATTGCCGGGATCTTAGCACCCCTAAAGCTCTGGTCGACTTTAGTGGGCCCGGGGGGTAGGAAAATATTAAAAAGTCTATAGGGAAAAAAGAACAGTTCATAGGAAAGGGTTAATTAGAATTCTGTAAATTTTTTAGTCCTGCGTGTATCCCTTGCGAGGGATGTTCCTGTTTAATTTAGGGAGAACGCTTAAGAGCGTGTGAAATCGACCTAACCCTTCTCCCCTTTCGCTATTGTTACGCGCGTTCGCCCCGAAGGAGTTGCTCGAGTAATAGTCAAAAGTGGAGAATATCTGACGGCAGGATAGTTGCCAGAGCGGATTAAGTCTTTACTGACGATTCCAACCCCCTTTTCACCTAAGGGTTGGCAGATTGGCCGCTTCGTAAAAGCACTTGAATGTCTCGCCTAACGATTTAGCATTGTTCAATTTTCATCTATTTTCAGGCAAACTCTAGCACGGGTTTTTAGCGTCCTCGAGCGAGCGACTCCTGAGCCACGTCGTGAAGAGACGCTTCGGCTGGGTGCGGCCAGAAGGAGCTGCAATTAATTGACATGGCTACAGTCACGGAGTGAAGCTACCAAGGGTCGAGAGTATAGGCTCGCCTTAAGCCGAGCGGTATCTTTGAATGCAGGGTGAGTCGAAAATTTTGTCATTTGAATACCTATACTGCTGCTTTTATGCGCTTCGGGCATATTATGACTTTGGCGGCGAACCACCATCCGACCCCATAACCGGGCGCACCGAGTGTTAAGCTTCACCCTTATGCTCTTTATATGAAATCCCTGTATTATAGGGTGATGAAATTAACAAGTGGAAAGAAAAATATTGCGCGTGCCTGACAAAGTAATATGTATTGCTGGAGATACGAGAAATGAAAAAAGCATAAGAAAAAAAAAAGAAAAAAAACGAACGTCCATCTCGTTAAATTCACGCGGATACAAAACCATAGGGTAATAAAGTTTTCAATTATCTGATAAGGGCAGGAAAGAGAACATGTACTCGATGCGATTGCCTAACGCTGTGGTATACAGATATCTATACGTATGTCCGTTCTCATCATTCTCCTTGAAGAGAATATACGTGTGTATATATATACGTATATATAATACCATTCTCCCCGAGGAAGATCCTCGGTAGTCTTTTACGGCCTCTTGGTGGCACTCGTCCTTCGAGATTCGGGAGGGGACTCTAAAGGGAACGCACTGTAGTCGTAAAAGAAAATCCCTAGGGAATTCGCGAAACTAAATGGGCTTCAGGGCTCTACGT
>JARPRH010000017.1:14946-25591 GCA_031763665.1 Calameuta haemorrhoidalis | reverse complement strand
TCATTTTTTTTAACTTTGGCTTCCTCATAGATGAATCTTCGTTTACTACCTACGATACGGAGGAAGCAAATTGCAAGTTTCAACTTGCAAATTGTTTAACGTGAGTGCCAAATTGATACATATCACGGCAGAATGATGTTCTATACTTTTGGAAAGTTGGAGCTCAATCGGTCAAAGATGACGGGAGTTATATTGATAAATTTAATTTTTCGAAAAATTCAAAATATAAAATCAAAACTTCTCGATAGATTCGGCCCAAATGCAATACAAACCAGCATTTGGATACAAATCTTTTAGTCGTGATTTATTTAGACCAGTATCACAAAATTTGCGATCGCCAGAGTGATGACGCCCTTGTTTTGGAAATTTGAAAACGACATAAAATCCGAACCTCAGCTTGAATAATGATTAAAATTATAGTCAATTAAGGGAATATAAAGCTGCAAATGCCTGCAAATTTCGGGGGCTGTAGCTAAAACCGTTCTCGAGTTATAAACGTTTCAATTTTGGGAGGCCATTACATACACATACACGCACGCACGGACATTTTCTACAAATGTGTTTTGTCACACGCTTGTTACATTCTGAACATGGTGACATGAAAATCTTGAAGAAAGAAATTTTCCATCGTCACATACATTTCTCTATGAGGAAGCAAAAGTGATTTCGTTTATATATATTATATATTCCTCTTCTGTCCCTAAAATTTATCCTGACCAAGCAATGAGAATCGATCCTCTCATAAAGGTTAATGATTAAATTTATTCGTGAAAAATTAATTAAATACAGATGAACAGAAGATTGACTGACTGATTTTTAAAAAGGTGTAATGTAAAGCATGAGTCAATGGATCAATTGATAAGAACATTGCAGCCCTGAACAGGAAAAAAAACGAGATGTCACAAAATTAAATAGTTAGTCAATTTATAATTGAATAGCAGGTTATTACCATTTCGAAATAGAATGATCGGTTTTATGAAGACGATGATTAGTTCGAAAAATAGGGTAATTGATTAAGGAAAATGTTGGTTGGCCTTCGTCAATCCTGATAAATGTTAAAATAGAGTAAGTGGATTACACAAGATAATCAATTTAAAAGAATGCTGATTCGTTCAAGTTTTTTGGTTTAGAAAAATCTCGTGAAGAAAACTAATCAGGGTTTTTCCAAGGCCCAGCTTAATATTTCCTAATTCTCTTAGGGGCCACCATGTGAAAGCCTCATAGGGTGTCTTTAAAGGACGGCCACGCGTTTTTGTTCAGTACCTTACAAGGCTAAATGTTGGGGGCCTGTACAGGATTCCACTGCTATGCAGTTGATTAATATAACCAATATGAAAGTTAATTATTAATTCCAGGACATAATTTACGCAGCGGGTGTTTATTTAGTAATATTAATATTATTGAATTAATATTTAAAAAAAAAAAAAAAAAGAAATCGTACATTTTCGTAATACGCTGTCAACCTACGCACCTGCGCAACCTACTTAATTACTAAACTACCTAACTACCTAAAGACGAGCACGCTAACCACTAGACTAAACCGATTATGTGAATTTTTTACACCTAAATTCCACAATAGTTGGATCTAAGATAACAGTTACCGAGATATCAGGCGGATTTGATTAAAACTCGGTACTCGAATGTATTTGACGTCGAGGATTGCGAATTTGAACACAAAGTTTAGAAATTTAAATGGCGGATCCAATATGGTAGACCAAAATGTAAAAAATTATTTGTTTTGGATGTGAAACTTGGTATATTAATTTGTGTAGTTGATACCATGGTCAAACCTGACTGGGCCCTTAAGTAATTAATCTCTCAAGGTCTTATTAAGTTTCATCATGGAAATCTAGAATTGCTTTTCAAGTCTCTTTTCTGGCAGAATCCCTACTGATTGGCGTACTTGTTACCATGATTAGGCCTAACCGGGCCCCGAATAAACCAATCTAGTAGGGCCCCATTAATCCTTTGGTTACGGGCGGATTCTTCGCCGCGGTATTCCCGCAGAACGAGCCGCCGCGACGAAACTGTGCACGTTGCTTCGCTCACACTCTGGCTTTGCCACTGTTCCCCCAACTTCTCTCTAGGACATCGTTAATGCCGCTCAGTGTACATACATACATGCAATACGCGGAATCTTATGGAGAGCGAATATTTTTGCCCTTAGTACCTCAATGGCATCTGATGGAGGAGAGCGACTATAGTTGCCTGTAGTAGCGAAAGGATTAAATTTTGCCATGCAATCGAAGAATTTCCTTATCAGGTCCCTAATTGGCAGTGATATGAAAATCCCTATTATGGTATCCACATTAAAGCCCGGTAGGGCCCTATGTTATCTTAGGGCATTCCTGATAATTTTATTCACGGAAAATGTTATGAATTTCACAAAATGTTTCATATACAAAGTGATATGAAATGTACGAACTAGGTATATCAAATTAGACTTCATGTATATAGGTTAGTATTGCGCCAGTTTTAATTTCGAATAACAGATCGCTAATGATTGCCGACACAGGCGCACTGTAGGTGGCATAGGCTGCCCCAACCTTTGGTAAAACGATGTTGCACCACTCAGTGTTATAATATACGGGTCCACTGTTATTAAATCACCTATTGAATGCTCACTTCAATCTAAATTTGGTTATATACGCTCAGTTGATGTAATACCTTTTTTTTTCATTCTTTCGAAATATTTGAACATCGGAAGATATATGAATATTCGTAAAAAGAAGAACTTTGTCTAACTGTTGACCTGCAAGCCGCAGTATCTTGTTTAATACTTGTCTGCACTATTTCGTAAAATTCTTGACGAAAATCCCAAAAGAAAAAAGATTGCGCAAGAACTGAAAATTTTTAAAAAGTTTTTAATTGAAGTTTAGTAGAAGCTCTTTCAGCGCAGAGATTATTGAAAGAGTTGATTCTTTCCTGCAGGTGTCATGTTTATGAATCAGCACAAATACAAATAACAAATACTATTTCTCAGAAATTTATCATCTAATTTCAAATAATATATAAAAATTAAATGATCTTGTTACAATGATTTAAGGGAATTTTCTCAGCTTTTCACATGCAAAAATTTTTTACGAATCACACATAAATTGATGATATTAGAAATGCGAACAAATATTTTTTGGAAAGTATATAGAGGACAAGAGTGATGTCAACTCGCAGATTCATGAATAAGTAACTGGGTAAACGTAAATAAGATTATGAAAATTTAGACTAATTTCACATGATTCATTGTATAACATTACAAAATCACAAATAAGTATCTCAATTGCAGAGAGTCAAATACGCGACTAATCGCAGTACACATCACTATACTCACGATTAATATTATAAAGAATAGTTAATAAATAGCATAGTGATCCGAAAACAAATTTTTTATATGCGATGCCATAGGCGGAAACAGGTTCTATGCAAGTTTAATACGGCGAATTATTTTTTGTAGATGGTGAACAGAGCCGCTTCATTCACGAAGGAACTTGAACAGCTGGTTTCCAATCTCCATGACAGGAAGGTTAACACTAACTTCATTCTTTTAGGATATTATTGTCAAGGTGATAAGATTTAGTATGATTGAAATACTTCATTCCTTGTCATATGAGAAATACGGGCGGACAAATATTTTAGAAAGATACCAATGAAAAACAACAGTTAAAATGAATGATGTAAAAACATTCACGCTTCCAATGGGATAACGCTCTATGGCTAGGACATTTTCGTGTTAACTTATAAAATAACATTCGTAAATTAAATAAATAAAGTATTAAGAGTCAATCATAACATTACTTTCGTGACAAACTGTTTAGAATAAGAAAAATATTTATACTTTAACGTTGAAGATGAGTGTTATTCTTATCCAACTTTTTGCCAATTATATTAGAAATTACGTTTCATTCTGCGTTAACTGGCATAATCAAATTAAACTCTGAATCGCAAAAAAAATCATGGAATCATAGAATGAGCTATTTAGAACTCTGATCATCTACAAATATTACAATACACCGGTCTACATTAAAAATTTCAAATTTCCTAAAAATGCCAGTCCCATTAGTTCAACGATTCATCTGTAATTTCGTATATTGGTTGCGCTTGTGCAAGAACGCGAAAAAACGATTACATAAGGCAATCTTCAATGCTGTATTCTATCGTGGCTAACTATTACAGATTAGTTGTACATCACCTGCTGATTGAGAAGCTACCGCTTCTCGATCTTCTTTTTGGTGTGCGGCTTCGGGGTCGGAGTAATGGTGGCGTTCTCGATTGTAGCCGTCGTTTTGGCGGTGGACTTCTCGATCTGCTCATTCGTGATGGCAAAGGAGAACGACGCCCGAAAGATCTCGATCTAGATCTAGTGTAACTTCGAGATCTTGAACGGCTCCTGGTACGTCGTCGATGTTTTCCAAGTCTTCGATCACGTTCATCTTTTTCACGAAGCATACGCTCGAACGCTTCCAATGGATCATCAATTATGCTAATGAGAAAACATTATGAATTCAAAAATTAAGCATTTTATAAAAATTGGTAAATAAATACACAGTTTCACAATAACTAGAATATTTAATTTAAATACGTAAAAACTTAATTTCATTGTAGCATACCCAGGTGGGTTTCCATTATGAATGTTTCTTCCTAACCCCGGCGGCGGTGGTTGAAGACCTCTGTAGCCCACTGAAACAAAATAAATGTAACAGTTTCAAAAACATGAAATCATTTAAAACTAATGTATCTAATACGAGTTCACAACTAGTATATGGGTCATTCCATGCCGTTTTTACACTCAATTTTCAGATTTCAATGGTTTAATTTTTTTTCGATTCTACGTCAAAAAATATCAGACATGTATTTTTTGTTTTTGTTTTTCACACTGAAAAAAAAAGATGTAAGTAAAATATACCTTAAGTATAGTAGAAATATTATAGTCTACGAAAACATAATTATCGTGTTCAGCACTATAATATTGTAAATATTACTGTAGAAATGCAGTAGCTCCAACTATAACACCGGCTAACAATAATTATCGTACGCCTAACGTAATTCATAGTTAGTCGATTGACAATATTTTTACAATTGAGGGTACTATAAGTTACAGTATACATTTGATTAGCAAACTGAAGTATATTTAACTACAATCACATAGAGCAATTTAATGTGGTTACCGCAACAAATAATTTGGTTGCCAATTATATATACATAGTAAAATTTTCTACTATGGTCATATTGTTGTACTAACTATTTTCATAAGTTCAGGGTTCCATCTTTAATATAGTTCATAGTTTCTATTCTATACAGCGTCCTACACCAAGAAACAATACCTTCTACTAACAATAAATATTAGAAAGTAGTGGACTATACTAATAATCTTATCATGGTGTAAGACGTATCAAATATTACCAAGAACTGTGCCAAAAAATAATTTATTTTTAATAATATACCCACATTTATGTATATATACACCCACCGGTGTATGTGAGTGTGACCTGAATACGGAATTGGACAAAGTATTTCATTTTTGATTTTAAAAAAGCGCGCTTTGTTTGACGCTCGAATCCGTTGCTCTACTGGCTTCTGACGTGTTGAAACATGTGCAAGCATTGGCCAATGAACGGTTAGTAGCGTAACGGTCTTCGCGTGGTGATTCCTTTGTTACTTCTGCAGTAACGCTGTGCGTAGATCCCAACACACAGTAAGATCCGAGTGCACAATTAAGTAACTCGTCCATTTGTGTAAAGTGACAAATTAGAGCCTATAAGTTTTTATGAAAATCAAGGATTCGAAAAAGAATGTGGAAAACTATAGTTTAATTAGTGGGGCTACATTTTCAGAAGATCAGAATCAAGATGGACGATTACGCGGTCAAAAAGTTAAACGAATGGGGACTACAAGAATTTGCCGACAATTTTACACGTAAGTACAATTAATTATTGAGTTATAATGTCTAGATACTAAACATTAGTAATATTAAAGATCGCTATTTGAGTTATTTCATCCATTAGTCGTGATTTTTATATGTTGTGCAAAATGTGTTAGTGTCGAATGATTCCAAGCTCATTTTCATTGTAGGAGAAAGAATTGATAAAGAAACCTTTTTATCCATACCTAAAGAAGTCGTATTTGAATTAATACAAGGCATTGGCCCACGATATACATTTTTGCGCAAAAGAGACGAATTGTTATTAGTAACTGATATCCCGGAAAAGGTGAGAGCTTTTCTTTGTTTCTATTAATAAAAAATTCTCAATGATAGTAAACAGTTTTATTTAATTTCGTAACACAACACTTTTGCTACAGAATATTGCACCGGCAGTTAAAGATGAGGATCGTTCTTCTACAATTTCATTTGTTTCCGAACAATCTTTTTCTTCCGCGAGCGACGTTGACATTGTTGGTCAGGTATACCATAAATACGTTTTTCAGTTTTGCATCTTTCTAGTATTAATTAATTTAGTTTAAAAAATCTTGAGGCACATAATTAATACATATTTTCAATACAATATTTACGATTGGAACTCTTCCCTTTTGTTTAGAAACTGAAGTCACTATTGAAAAAATCAATATCCGGAAAGTACCTACTTTCCTTAACTCACCTAACATCTCGCGATAGGTCACAACTGTGCAACATAATAATTGAGGACTTGCTTAATATCTCTCTCAAGTATGTATTATTATACATCAAAATTCTCCGTGTATAAGATTATATGAAATCAATAGTTTCCTTTTATATTTTCTCCCTAGATTAAAAGCGGAAACTTTCATTTTGTGGTCAAATGAAATTATTTCACTGTTTCCACATGAACGACACAGTACGTATTTTGTGCCATATAAGGGTGGCGAGAATCAAAGGTTGGCGTCGGGAAAGCTATGGGACAAATATGCTAATATGAAAAGAAAGATTAAAAGTTATGTGAACAAGTCAACATTGAACAAAACGAATACAGTACCTGAAAGTGAAGCATTTAATGCACTTTTGAAATTAAAATCAATTCCATTGGAGGATGAAACACAGTGGAAGGAAATGTGGAAAGAAACACATGCTTCCCGAGATAGAAAATCTGATATTGCCGCATATTTCGAAGAATATCCAATTTTGCAAACGCCTCTGGGACCAACCCTGGTATACCACATTAAATGCATTAAATAAGCCAAAATGTTTGTTTATATTTATAAAAATCATTCACTCAAAACGTTATTAACAATACATTCAAAATTTAATAATCACGAAGTAGGTAGATTTGATGATCAACTTTATTTCGAGCTAACATAAGGCTGGATCGAAGTAAATTTCAATTTGTATTTATATCTTTCCTCAATAATGCATTGCATACGTCATATCATTTTTCACGCGTTTTGAGGTTTTCGAAATTCACTGTGTATCTGTTTAAATTCATTAATATTACTACCGCATCCTAATTTTTTCTATTTTCCAGTTTCAGATTGACTACGAGTGTATGGATTTGTCTGATTCTACCATATTTATTAAAAAGTGGTCAGAATTATCTTCTAAAATTATTACACTCGCTAAAAAAAAATCAACGTGTAAGACAATTCTGGAAGTATCAGGTATAATTTGTCTTTTCATGAATAGAAAGTAACTCTAAGAAAATTAAATCTTTTTTTTGTTGTTCATTATATTATTGTTTCTTTAATATAAAGGTCAATTATTTTTAATTTGTTAGATGGATTTTCTACACAACTCCGAGCACTTCGAATATTACCATATTTGTTCCGGCCTACGCTCCTGAAAATTGGAGGTAAGAAAAACTGGAAGCCTTCTCTACAGGAGCAGTGGGAGGGATTTATTCTGTGGATTAATAGAATGTCAGATCTTGAGAAATGTTTATGTGAACGTCGTAAGCGGTTGCAGACCTATGGATTGACATGTCAACCTATCGTTATTGCAGTCAATTCAGCTACTCAAGTGGAAATTGCTTATGTTATTGTTAATGAATATAAATATTCCTTTAATAATCTACCCGGAGCTGTAGATTTATGCTTTAAAGTATTCTTTGCATTACATGCGAAGTATTCGGTAGAAAGCGAAGTTGTTTGGAACTTTTTACAGACGTATGTGTATGGTATTAAGAACAGCGGCAAACATTTTACGAGCGTAAACACTGTTTGTTCAGATTTAAATGGTCTCGTTACAGCTGGTACTGATTCGGATTCTTCCAGTTCTTGAACTGTTTAAGATATTTGAGAAAAAAGTACATATTATTTCGATTTAGGTGGTTCTTGAAAATACGAATAAGTTTTCATTATGAAAATCCAATGCTCATATTGCCAAAGATTCATAGAAGCTAGACACTTTAAAGATCACACGAAGTATAATCACAAAACGAAAGATGTTATATATTGTTGTCCCCATAAGTCATGCCGTCGAACTTTTAGCGAACTGAAGTCTCTCAGAAACCATATTGTTTTCCACAAACATAAATTTTCAGTAAATGATATGAACGACGAAATATTCAGTGAATTACAAGTCAACACGAAGGAACCTTGTCCTCATGATACAACGGTTAATACTTCTGAATGTGTTACACCTGATTTAGATTCGAGTTCAAATTTATATCTTATTAAAGAGAATTGTGTTCCAAACATTGAGCACGCAAATTTTGACGTGCCAGAATCTATCTCCAGTACCTCTTTGCACGAAAACGCATTGAATATTATATCTACTTTTTATTCTGATTTCACTATGTCCCGTATTCAAGTGCAACGTATCATAAATGCATTTCATGAGTTTCTCAACGATGCTTACATAAATTCACTGAAGAGTTTTATTCTTGCTTCTGTCGATGGTAATACCAAAGAAAAGATAAGTGGACAGTTCGATGAACTACAAACGATTTTCGTACAACTAGGAACAGAATACAAACGTTTAAAAGAGTTTAAGGCCCGCGGTTTTTATATCGAACCCGAGAAAATATTGTTTGGATATTTAGAACAAAAAAATGCATTAGGTATACTTGAAAATTGTAAAATTTATGGGCAATTTATCCGTCTTCGTTTAGTTCTAAAAGCGTTCTTTGAAGTACCTGGTAGTTTTTATCAGACTATGAAGTACATGTCTTTAATGCAGTCTCATGACGACGGTTATATAGATAATATTGTTCAAACAAATTTTTGGAAAAAAAAAGCATTCGCTGATGACAGTAAACTAATACTCCCACTTTTTCTCTATCAAGATGATTTTGAATCAGGTAACGCTCTGGGTTCTCACGCTACAATATACAAAGTGTCCGCTCTATATATTTCAGTTCCTTGTTTGCCGCCACAATATCGCTCAAAGTTAGACAATATTTTCCTTTTCCAACTGTCGCATTCTGAAGATAGTAAAACTTTTACTAAACAACAAATCTATTCTAAAGTAATAGACGAGTTAAATGCATTATCAAGCGAAGGCGTGAAAATTAATGTTGATGGCCAAACGCATACTGTCTTCTTTAAATTAGCTCTAATTATTGGCGATAATTTAGGACTAAACGGAATGCTTGGATATGTAGAAAGTTTCTCAGCAAATCGCTTTTGCAGATTCTGCAAAGTTACTAAGTTAGAGAGTAAAAGTTTATGTTTTGAAAAGAAATGTAAAATGCGTACAGTTTCTAAGTATGAATCGGACGTGCAAAAAGATTGTGTTAGTAGCACGGGGATTAAACAGCGTTCTATCTGGAACTCAGTCACGGGTTTTCATGTCGCCGAAAATTATTCCGTCGACGCAATGCATGACTTATTGGAAGGAGTGTGCAAGTATGACATGTGTTTTATCTTAGAATACTTTATTCTTAGAGCAAAACTGTTCTCTCTGGAAACATTGAATTTTAAACTTCAATATTTCAAGTATCCTTCTAATTGCAATCAACCGCCACCGATAGCTTTGGAATGCTTAAAATCTAAAAATTTAAGAATGTCAGCTTCTGAAGTCGAATGCTTAGTACTTTACGGAGGTGTGATATTCGGCGATCTTGTACCCGAAGGCAATGAGCATTGGGACTTATTTCTCTTATTACGGCAGATATTATCGCATGTTTTGCAACAGTCGTGTTCAAACGATACGTGTGACTTACTTGAAATTCTAATAGAAGAGCATCACAATTTATTCTTAAAACTGTTTGGGAACCACCTAAAACCAAAATATCATCTTATGGTGCATTATCCCCGAATTATGAAGTTAATAGGGCCATTGCATCACATATGGACAATGCGTTATGAGGCAAAGCATCGTTTATTGAAACAAAGTGCGGCAGTAAGTTGTAATCGCAGAAACATATGCTATACAATCGCACTGAAGAATCAACTTCGTTTTAGTCATATATTAAGTAACCATAATGTTTTTAAAGATTCTATAGTCTTTCGAAACGGAAATGATAAAGTGTTAATAGCACCTTCTATCGCTCGAACATCTATATTGAATGGCCTCAAACAAATAAAATATGTCATTCTTGAGAATGTAAAATACCAAGTAGGAACAACTGTAGTAATAGGATTGGACGAATTTCCTCTATTTGGGACTATTCAGAATATATTTCGAAAAAAATATTGCAACGTTAATTTGCGAGAAGATTTCTCTTTCATTGTTAGAGAATATAATACTTTAGGGCAAAACGACCATATTCAAGCATATCAAATAGAAGAAACTCACATA
>JARPRH010000015.1:157166-167609 GCA_031763665.1 Calameuta haemorrhoidalis | reverse complement strand
CCGCTGCTACGAGCTTTTGCGATCAGCAGCAGATCCGAGAAGAGGAAGAGGTGCCTCTCCTGAGACTGCATACCCTGGAACGATGTAAAAAAAATTAGTACACGCTGTTCAATAATTATTTTCAAAAACTTCCAGGACCCAGCAACAGGTCCCGGTGCAACTTCAGTTTCAAAAATCTTATCCCCTCACCGTGGTAAACTGTACCGGAGTCTCCAGCAAGAAGGTCCTCGGTGGCAATTTTGGCGCTGGCGTATTGCTGGTAGCGTTCAGCGATTTCTGCGATAGCACTCTGGTCAGCCTTCCAGTATTGCCGCCGCTCCTCTTGCGTATCAGACTCTTCATTTTCTGAAAATTATAAAAAAAAAAATTCATCAGCGTCATTTAACTACTTTGTCCTCTTTCAAAGGAGGTCATAAACCTCTTGATCTTATAGGGTATCGAGAGGAAGAAAAAAATACATAAATTTTTCCTATCGACAACTGTGCCCATCGGAGACAATAGTTATGCCCGACGAGCAAATACAATAAACTTCCTATGTCGCGTCCACACGTCGTTTCATACTCGGTACAGTACTTAATTGTCGCCATAGCAGTTACATTGCGAATTAACGTTTCCTACGCCATCAACAACCAATATCCAAGTCCTCGGCCATTGGCATCGAACGTTACCGAGAAAGGCATGAAAAGCCATTGGTATTTCCATGAAATTGAAACGTACGCTGACAGTTCTGCTTGCCTGAATCTCCGGCTCCTCCGTGATATTAGTCGCGCGCCACGGGAGACCTAAAACCTGAACAATATAATATCCAGGTGCCCAGCAGCACGTATAAAAATATCCAAGAAGACGCGTACAAAACGATCCAACGAATAGCTACCGGTATGGTCGCACATTTTTTTTCTACCTCCTCGACCCTTGCAAGAAAAAGAAAAGCCGAATACCAAGAATCAAGGTGAAGTCAAAAATATCAAAAATAAAATCAATGAACGCGTTCCTGTTGCCCCGACGTAAACATATTCCGACCCACAAGTGTCAAAAAAAATGTCAGAAATAAAGTGGACGTAAAGAAGGATGGATGCAGTCACTCGAAAAAGGGGTAAGGAGAAAGTAAAAAAAGAGACTCAACCACGTGGGAGCTACGCGTTTTGAGAATCGAAATCGTATGACAATAACCTGATTAGCATAACCGAGCAACGATAATGCCCAGCCTATTGCGTACCCTCAATGTGTCCCAACATCCTCCTGAGTCTTCAGCCCATTATGAAATCCCTTTGTGTATACCGTTGGTATATATGTACACACATTACGTACAGGTATACCTGTATCTATATTGCCTGACAATCAGTAGATAATACTTTTTTTTTTAACGTGCAGACTCTTCCCACAATGCACCGTACTATACCTGTACGATACATTAACGAGAGGCCGAATGTGCCAACTAATCTTTCTAATGGTTCGTAATCCTTGCTCTTGACAATAGCAGCCGCACGCCCAATATGCTAATCGCTTTTACGCGCAGTCCTACGCGTGTCGCGTTAACAATGCTGAATGTCTTTAAAGATTTTTTTCTGTATTCGTTGCTTTGACAAAAAAAAATCGACCCACATCGTAACCCGTAATGAACGAAAAAAAAAATTGACAGGAAACTTTCGTTCGATTGTTTTGAGGTTATGACGGACTCCGACTGTCTTCAGGCTTAACCTAAAAAGTCTATCGACCTACCGTAGTGAGGACATCTCGTTCGTGCAGTCGCAGATTGTCACCCGGAAAGAGTTCCTGTATACGATGTAAATCGCCTTCGAGCTGACCTCGCTGCAATACGGCGCCACTGCCGATACCGCCACTTCCGTTCTCCACCACGTTCCTCGCTTCCTGTCCCAGGTACCTTTCGTACTCGGCGAGCCTTTGGACCTGTCGGAATAAAATTTAAGGCATGAAAAGGCTGAGATACACACAGAATAGACGCTACTAAATTTACAGTTTTTAAACGACTAACGTATTTCCTCGATGTACTAACGAAGTCAAAAAATAGACTCTCAACTGTCGAACTTCGGTCCGACGCCAAACGCGCTAATGTTTGAATAAACGACCGAGTGATATTGTCTTGATTCTTTCGACCGACTCGCAGGTCTGTTTCATCGTAAGTTGCTGATTCATTGCCTAATTATCATAGAGATGGTACGTACTGTCGTTATGCACACTTATCTCGTACGATATATATTTATATATCTATATACATAAAAAAATCTTGTAAAGTCCGTCCAGCTTACATTGTCCTATGTACCTACGTTCTGCGTGTCGGACGCGTAGCCGTCGTCGTGAAACATGTCGAAGTATTTGACAAACATTTCCCAGAATGCTCAGCGCGTCCGTGGAGGTTATGTTTACCAGTGGCGTCGTTTCGAATTTCAAGCGGGTAAACAAGCTCGAAAAACGTTGCAGAAGGTATCGTAACGCGTCGTCGTTATTGATCCATTAGAAACGTGAATCGACGCCATTAACTTTAAATCTTTATCCACGTTTACACACGAGCTAATGCGCTGCGCGACCCGTGCACTTTCACTGGATACAAATAAATGTCAATATTTTTACGTGATTCTCGCGTCTTGTATTTTTTTTTTTTTCAATGGCAATTCAGACCTACGACGGTCGCATCTTGACTGGACTCGCCGGCGATTCTAGTCTATGGTTTTTATACGCGAGCGCGCCATATTTTCGATTCCGTGAAATATGCCTTCCTACGACGCTGAATCACGCGCGTTAAAAGGAAATACGTGTGGATACGATTTGTTTAGCTGTCTCTTCGGGTCCATCGCACTGTGTGTACGTAGGTACAGCGCAGTGTGTCATAGGCGAGAGCGCGGGATCGGCAACACGGGAAAGTCGTACAGGATGACTCGTGCTGTCTAGTTACACGGCAACTGTCATTATCAAGGGCGTGGTGACACGGTTGAATGATAATAAATTTTTTGTACACACACAATTAACAGTCGATTCGATATATTTTCCATGCTTAATTTTTCTACGATTAACGGTTTTTTTTTTGGTTCCCGCTGTATTTCTATGACGATCTTACGGGAACATTGCGCATCTGTATAATTATGTTTTACGGGTTTATCGTAAGGTATATTTTCGTTCCGTTTCCCACTTGTTACACCATCCAATATATCCCATGCTTTTGCTCCTGGCTGGCTTATGCTACATTCTTCACGAGAGTTCGCACACTTTCACCGTTCACGCGTTTCATTCGCAGAGAATCGTTGCCGCGTATCCGCCTGTTCCATGTTTAACGTAACAGTGCCGACAACTTAACGGTAGTACGTGCGACGCGGGATTAAAGATATTTCTATGAAATATCGAAAAAAAAAAATTCCTAGATACTCAAAAATAAACGGGTCACAGAGCCACGTGGTTTACTTTTGTAAAGGAATTTTTCGTCTCGGAAACATTTTTCATTTTACCTTAAAAAATTTTACGGACTTTGACAGTTGGTACCACTGTCGCTACCAGGTACCTCTTTTTTTTTTAATGCGACAAGCTTTACGGTCCAAGCAGTTTGGTCGAGCTAAAACCCTTGATGTATACAAGCGTATCTTTGGTATTATGGAATTTCTAATTTGTATATCCCCGTAAGGCTGTAACCGCGACGCCTGCCGTATACGAGGGTCAAACGATTAATAATTAGCATAATGGGGTAGACGGGGTATTAACGTTCTCCAGAATCCCCCGGAGTCGGGGCCGACGTTAAATAAAAATTCTTAAAACGGCCACCCCGCTGCCTCCCCTCAAGGTTGATCGTGCTGGAGGATATAATGCCTTCTGGATAGCAGGAACCACTTGGGGTGGGACAGGGGGGAGGGAGAGATATAATTTGTCAATTTCAAACATTTACAGGTAGGCGGTACAGCAGAGGCCAAAAAGCGGTTGCTTTAAGAAACACCACGGGAAGAACATGGACGATGGTCTTTACACGTATTGAAACCATGTTAAAAAAGACAAAGGAGGAACGTGAGTCCAAAAAAAAAAGAATAAAAATTCAAGCAGGTGTTTGGATTCACGGGCTACATAAAAAAAAAAATAAAAAAATTACTACAGATTGGTCAGTGATTGCACAGCAGGTTTCAAGCATTGTTACGTAACATACCCGACATATGTATACATATGCATACATAATAACCTATCCTTGAATCTAATCATACATATATACTGTGATCGATTCTCCCTGAGATATTTTTTTTCTCCCCACCTATTAATCCCGAATAAAAATTTACATGGAATTTGTTTGGACTTTTACGGACGCCATTTTACGATTGAAATCGCACAGGTGAATTTATCGATTTCGAAAGATTGGATCGAATTAATTTGTAAAGGGTCAAAGGATTCGCGTTACGTTTTACACGATTCTCTATATCTATATATAGTAGTCGCCTATACCGCGTATACCGTTATCTCACTTTGAGCATAAGCAAGTAAGTGAACAGTTGGCCGTGAAAGGGCAAGGGGTTTTTTTTTTATCAACGTGGAAGCCTTCGACTTCTCCCTGAAAAATAGCCGTACACGTGGATCCATGTATGTATATATACGTATATACAGGTATGCGCAGCACACGTGCGCGTGCGCTCCGCTCGGGATTTAAATCCCACGGAGGAAGCTGTAGGAGCCATAACTTCTCTCTGGTATCTCGATAATATACCTCTACATGCCTCGGTTGGCTTTATATACGCAAAGGACACAGGGAGTCGCGGGCGACAAATCGCCGAGTTCGTGACGCAACGAAACACCTGTCAGCCTCTTACAAAACTCCATTTGTAAAAGCGCACGGACCAGACGCGAGAATGGATATATACATATTGGCTATAGTTATACATAGTCAGGTCTTGCACAAATATATATATACATACAAAGTTATGTAGATAACCATTCTCGAAGACCGCCGGGCAAATCTCAATTGCCCTGTGTATAACCTCCAAGGCCTTGTTGTCCGTATACCATATACATATTTCATACTCACAAAGCAAAACAGGTGTACGGATATAATAGAGTCTGCAGTCTGTTCTTTTTGTTCGTTAATGACAAAGAAAAAGATCTTTTTGCCATCGATAATTACGAAGGAGCCCGCTTTCGAGCGTTTATAGACATTTGAAATTGTACGAGGAATTCACGCGATCCGCCATCTTGGGACAATGACGGTTTGTCACCCGTACAAGGAGACTGACGTTTCGTAAGCGTAGTTCGAAGCTGTGATTGCTGCTCCTCGTGTAACGGGGTATTTATAATACGTCATACACAGAGCTCGTATCACTCGAGGAATATTATATCGTGCACCTGGCATCCTCGAAATGTTTTCAGTGAGTGGAGACGAGTAACACGGCCGATTTTACGAGCGTAAACTACCGCCCGGCCGAGAGTCGACTGCAGCGCCGCGCGTGGAAAGCGAACGAACTTCGGGTCGTACGATAATCTTTTATTTTTCCGTGCGACACAATCGAGCATAGAAGAAACAGTGGAAAACTTTACGAGAAATAGTACATGGTAAATTGTTGACTAACTTAAATATATATATTTTTGCTAATATAATCATCATACTATAGAGTATACGTATAGCGCAGTGTACACTGTACTCTCTATTTATTTCTTTATACGCTTAACGTACATTTTAGTGCGCGTAGCAGAGATAGGAAAGCCGAGCCTTGGCTTAGATTCCAGCTTTACAACTGTGTACAGAAGTCCATATACATTATAAGCGCAGATACTTTACGTTCACTTGTATACAGTCACGAAGTGGCACTTCGTAATAACTGCAGAAGGCATTTCAAGTGAGTAAAGGAATTCTAATTCCATTAACTGGGGGGGGAGACGACGATAGAATTTCAATGGTCCCCGAAGTAGACGCGGTAGATACAAAAGTTATAGGTTATGTCGCGAGACTCTAAATTCGCACAAAAAAAAATGAGAACGAACAAGGATACCAAATGAAAAATCTATGTAATCTACAGGATACGGATTGGTGTCTCGTTAAATATATAAATCGTGACGGTTATATCACGAAGAGAGAATATATTAGGGAGAGCCGAAAAGTAATCAGAATTTTGTTTGCTGGCGAAAAACATTGAGCTCATCGAAGAAATTTTGATTACTTTTCGATCTCCCTAATATATGCAAAAAATATGTTTAGCCGTCTCCACGTCAATTTTCGAAATCGTCCGACACGCCATTAATCAGACTACTGCATGTGATCCGTATTAGGTACAACGTTTACCGTTAATCGTGTAAAGCGGGCTTCGAAGGTGTCCTACTATTTCCGAACGGCCGGTTTCGCTCGGGCATTTCTGCCGGTCGTTCCAGTTCCATCTTTTCCGCGTGATTTTCGACGTATATAAAAAGGACATAAGTCGGTCGGCCATTATGGTACCAGTAACGAACTTGGTCATTAAGAATCTAAGTGTCGTTGGATCGGTTTCTTGGTAAAGTAGAGAAGTGGTAATGGATGGAGGAGGGAGAAGTGAAGGGGGGGGCTGCTTGAATCACCGATGCCGATGAATGAATGGAATTTGGTAAATGGGAGTGCCACGCTCCCGCGAAAACGCATATGACGTCATTTTAATGTAACATCGATAAGCAATTATAGATAAGAGAAAAATTCATGAAATCAATGACATTTGCTTTAGATTAAATTTAATTACGGTGTCGATGTTCCTTGGTGTCGATAAAAGTTCGGATTTTCGATGGTGATTAATATAATCGGAATCCGCATATATCTTGCCGCAGATTTATCTCGAGCATTATCGTGCGAAAGAAAAAGGATGAGGAGGAACATCCCTTTTGGATACCAGGTATATCTTAAGCCTAGCGAATGACATCATCAGGAGGATAAAGTTCCATTCGGGATGCTGGAAGACGTATTCTCACCCACGAGATATAATCCCACTCGAAAAATTCTCAAGGACCTGCGTCACGTTCGATAGGACACCTAGATAGAGTGGGTCATATATTTAATCACGGATGTAAACGATAACAGGTAGATTGATAACGGGTGGATCGTCAATCGTCTGAGATGGAGAAGCTGAGATTTTTTTGGATTAGTACGAGTCCCGTCGGTAACTGTGGGTAGCTACGTTACCCTGCGTCGGCAAGGTAGATTTCCCTGGCCGAACGGTGGAAATTCTTTGGAAAATTAAAAAATGACTATGTTCACGTTCTGCTACCAGGTAGGCGACGCGTGAGATTTACATGAGTTATGATATGTATATATATATATATATAAAAGGGTGTCTTTAAAATAAATAATATCAAAGTAAATAAAAGGGCTTCGCGAAAGCCAGTGATAAAAGAGTGGCAGGCTCACGAAGAAGGACGTGGACGTACGCAGAGACATTGGGAAAGTTCACGTCGCACGCAGTAGGAGGGCCCTCGTGTGTGCGTTGCTCTCGTGTAAAGATGGAAGATAGTGGGATCGCTGGATTGCGGACGAGAGTGGATGTCCTTGGAAGCTCGGCAGTTAAGCCACCACCACACGAGAGCGCCATTACCATCGCCACCGATCCTATCAAAGAATGCGATCCCAGGAGTACGTGCGCGCGTTGTCGGTAACCGCACGCCGGGAACAAGTGTATGTAGCCTAGTAGCCTCTGGTCATCGATACACGAAGAATCTCTTAGAATCGACAGGTTGAAGAAAAAAAAAAAAAATTGAAAAATTCCCAACAAAGAATTCAAAACTGATCCACGATCTGGGATCTACGTCCAGCCGTCAATGGCATTTTATCAAATTTGTAAATCATTTCAAAGGATAAATCGTGTCTTAAAATGGAAAAAAAAAGTTTGAAACTTTTCACGATCCAATTGAATAACCCTGCTGTTCTCCTGGTTTCCCATTGGCGGACCACTGACTGCTCCGAGAACGGGTCCAGAACAGGTCAGGCTGGAAGACACGGTCTGGAAGTCGACTGAAATTTAAAGGTACTCCTCCTTTCTTCCAAGGTATTTCGCGGACGAGTGCCTTATGCAAATTTTTTTTAAGACCCGCCTTCCCGCAACCTGGTCAGAGATCCCTGGGTACGCCGCCGGGAGACGGTACCAGGATAGCAGGAGCGAGCGGAAAGAGTCCAAATATTGCCATGAGTAAATATCTACATAGGGATCTAGGGAAGGAGTCGAAGGATCTAATCTCACAGTTACATCTTCGACAGATCACTCTTTTTCAAATCAAGTCAGCTACCGGTACCCGACCTAAAGTTACAAATTTTCAAAATTTTCAATCCTTTTTTATCCTCTCATTCCTTCCTGTCATTACCCTACGACTTGTTACACGTGTAAAAGCTTCGCTTTTACTATAGCACAGCCAGCTGAAAACTCTGATTCAGGATGATGTAAGTTACACCGGGCTGCGCGAAGGTTCCGGCTATTATGTCGCGAGGAGGCTCACAGAAGCGTGGAGTATCGAATTCAGCATAGAGCGCATACTCGGTATATACGTTTAACGTCACGTTGCTACGATACGATGACGTAACCCGCGACTATAGTACGCGCAGCGTAGTACACGAGCACCCAGCGAAGATTACATTGAGAAACTAGAAGGCAGGTGTAGTTACAAGTTGAAAGCGTATACAGGGTGTCGAGAAAAAAAAATTTTTTTAAACCATCTTTACGATATATCTTTCATTCGAATGCCGATGAGTATCTTTTATCTGTACCAAGACAGTGCTGGTCCAGTCACTCTTCCGTTCAGGTTGGTCTAGTTCAAGTCACTCGAGTCACTTAACGCTCAGTCAGGAATGAGTCAAAGAGGCCACTCATAAAACGTCAATACCATTAAAGCCATTCTCGTGTCGCACAGATACAGGAAGTGTGGATCCTCAAAAATAATATATTTTTGTAAAACCCAAAATTATTAACATCAATTAAATTTGTATTACCTTGCCAAAAAAAGAAAGAGAATACTCAGCTCTTACATATCCAGCGTGTATATAGATATAACTGTGTAGCTAGACCGAGTGACCCCAACTGAAACGTAAAGCCGGAAGTGCGCCGAAGCAAGCCGGAAACGATTTGGACGCGCACAGCACTGTGGGTATTTTAAAATACCTGAAAGGTACGAACAGCGAGTTACGGCGACTGTGGCAAAGGGTGGTAAGTAGTCAAGAAGCAGCATCTCTCTTCGAGAAGCCCGGTCAATGCACCAGAGCCCAGTTTTCGAAAATAACTTCAAACGACCCGACTCTATACTCTCATCATCTACGACCATCCTCCAGAGTTCCTAGTGCCCTGCAGGTTTACGGTACGCGAATACAACACAGCGGTATGGATATAGATACTGAGAGTATATATATATATATATATATATATATATATATACCCATGCGGAACACTTCTCATTTTATGGAATCCCGAATATCGCCTAGGAGACGACATTCGCAGACGATCTGATTTGATCCTGGGCCAAATGGAATACTTATTTATACAGTGGGTTACATACGCAACGCAGACTGGAGTACTGATGCACGTTCATAAATTACACGAGCGTTATTCACGGGGACTGAACTGTCAGCCAGCCACCCCAGCCAGTCAGTCAGTCAGTCAGCTAGACCTATCAGTCGTACTCAACAAATTTGACTGAACTCGTTCAACGATAATTCCACACCCGTCAAAGGTAAAAGGAGGATACGAAAAAATTATACGTGTAAATTGTACCGGTCGGTAACGCGACTCCCTTCCTTACCTTGTAAGTACATCCAAAGTTTCTCGTACGTAGTGCACTCTTGAGATAATCGAATAAAATGATTTTCGACGCGTCAATGCGCTCTCTGATACCAGCAAAGCACATAGCACAAACTTTTGCCTTGAATTGACACTGATCTTGCTTTGAACACAGATCACTTTAAACTATGGATATATTACCTCACAAGTTGAACGATTTATACTCTAGACTTTGTGTCTCTCTTGTGCGTGTCACGACTAGGGACTAAAGTGCAGATGGCCGGGCTGCTTCTAAGTAAGTAACGGAAAGATACTGTTTAGGAAGACCGTTGCGGGGGGAGAGGAATACAAAAGCTAACCTTAAAGCCAAAGGTCTGTTTAGTGATTTCATAAGACCCCCAATGGCCTTATCTGTCACGTGCAACTATTGCCATTAAGCGGAGTCCAGTTTTTCGTTGTTAAAACTATTAGTAAAAATTCTTTTTTTTTTCGGAAAATTGTATAATTATTCAAAAATTGACTCGAGTATCGATTCAAAATAATTTTTAGTATCAATTCAAATTTGAATATTCATAAGTAGACTTATCTATTCCATAAACGTTGTCGCGAGTGACAGTTATAGGTAGCTCGATTGGACGTGTAATAAAGAAAGAAAGAAAAAAAAATAAACAAACAGCGTGACTCCGTTACGCGAGGATATGGATTGGTAATGATGGCGGAACGTGGAATTTGATACTGGAATCGTTAGCGA
>JARPRH010000015.1:111202-123684 GCA_031763665.1 Calameuta haemorrhoidalis | reverse complement strand
AAAGCCGCGATCCGTTGCGCCCGTCGCGAAGAATACAGCTTTGTCACCGTGTGAATTTCTCTCGTGGCTCGTAGAGGGGCCTTTTGTTTCGAAGGAGGGGCGGGTGGGAGGGAAGAGAGGGGAGGAAATAAAAAAAAATGGAAAGGAAAAGGCAAGCGGCTACTGTACCACTGTGACCGCGTGTGCTGCATGTGTCTCTTTGTGCGAGTGTGTCTACTTTTTTTTGACAGATACGTGGAAACTGACACCCGATATGGGCATATGGGGGATATTCATGAAAAATGAGTGAGCGACGTGAATGATTTCTCTGGACGAGTCGCTTCGTTGGGAGTGACGCGTTATGGAGTCATTGGGCGATCACTGATCGATGGGTAACGGCCTGCAGGTATACAAATGACCAATGTTGGTACACCTGGCGTTATTGATATTCGAGCCGTGTCAAGAGAGACGAGCGAGAGAATAAACGACAGGCGGAAAGTTGGATCGGAGAGATCGAGGAGTATTGAAATTTTCGTGTTTTTAGGTAAATCGATAAAATTTTAAATTTCATACGGTTCACCTTTTTTTTTATGGATACTCGTAACCGGTATGTATATACGTACTTTGAGATTCGTTCATCGGGGTTATAGAAATCATATTGGATTCGGTGGCGCTTTCGTCGGTTCACATGGGAGCGACAACGGCATACGAAATCCCGTTCGCCGCGGGGATGCTGGTATGGACCCCAGAGGGCAGGATCGTATATACGTAAGTTACACGGGTCTTACAATGGACCCCTATTTTTTAATGTCCACCCGGTAGGAAAGCTCGTCACGTTTTCTATAGGGACAGCTGTGCACTGGGCTTTCCATCGTGTCCTATAGAAATTGAAAAACATATATGTATGCTGTTGGATGGTGGGACATTGTTGTACGCGTATACATAGGGAGACGCAATCTCGAAAAATGCTCATATAGTGATTCAGGAGATGATGAGAAGAAAAAATTTTTTTTTCGAAAATTAAAAAAAAAATTCATACACTCCAATAGCACACACAATAAAATCCCATGCACTGACGTGTACACCTTAACCAATAATAAAGTCGAGTACCCAAAATGAAAATGGACGCTATTGAATTTTTAAACGAATCGCAGAGGTCGCTGCTTTCGCGCGACAAAGCGACGTCGCGTCGGGAGTCGAACGAATTAAAAGCGTAATCGCGGGTTAAACGGTGTCCGCCATGCTCGCCGGTTAATAACCGAGAAGAGCCGACCTTGTCGGCGACTAAACGGGCTAGGCCGAATAAAAAGAAATTACCGAGCATACAGGCGGTAATGTTTACGCTCGTACAAAAAACCGTAAGCGCACACACTCGCGCTCGCACAAGCATTAACAAAGAATTCCACAGACTTATTCAAAAGGTACGCGAAGGTGCGCGGTCGTGATACGAAAATTCGTTTAAAATGAAAACCAAGAAAAAATGAAATCTCAAAGCGAAGAAAAAAGAAAAGTCAAAAGAGACAACCAAATAAATCTCAAAGAAACCACAGGGAGCCTCCCGAGGTGCATAAATCACAAGGCTTTTTAATACGTCGGGGAACCCCCGGATGGGGGCTTCATTGTTGAGTCAAGGAAAGGAAAAGGTGTTGACCGTAAAACTTTGTCGTAAACGTATCCGAGTTTCATTTAGCATTGCAAGGATAAGAAAAGAGAATGAAGATAATACAAAAAAAATAATACAACCCCACTTCACTCGTTCCCAACAAAAATTTTAAAAATCTCAAAACTAAAAAAATTCAATCTGCCTTAAACCATACAAAAATGAAACTCGACTTGGCAAAGTTATTAAATATCTGCAATCTATATATATATATTGACAAAAGCCAAGCCTTTTTCTCAGAACGATTCGCTCAGAATGCACCGCGATGCTCCCAGTCAGTTGATTTGGCATTGTGATGCAAATACCCCACGAATCGTGTACCAGGCCAGAGAGGATTTCTTTGAAGCTTTTGCTCGATACGCCCAGGTGAGAGCTCAAGGAACTTTAAGTAACCGGCATATATGTATGTACATACATACGTGAAGATAGCCAGGGGTACCACACGAGACAGGAACCCCATATACCATCGATATACAAAGTTACAGTATGAACCCACGACGTACAGAACATACAGCTGTGCTCGTTGCATCAGGTATAAACCGACGATCCAGTTGCACGCATGTGACTCGGGCTTTAATATTTGAATAAGGAGCGTAGGCTTGACCCGGCATCGAACCGCGTACCGTAATCACGCCAACATTGTGCACTATAGATTACAGGGTAGAGGATACGCAGGTACGTACGTAGGGTACTCCCCGTTCGTTCAGCATGTATAATGTAACAGGATGAACGCAAGAATGCGAATAGGAAAATTAAAAAATATATATATATATAAATAAAACTTTTTTTTCACTTCCAGTTCTGGAGACCCACAAAAAAATAATGATCCTAGACAATATTTTCACAACGACAAAAAGCGTCTTTACGGTTCGCCTATACGGTGTACGAAATAAAAAAAAATCCCCATACAGGTGTACCAATCCAACTGGTTTTCAAGGTGCACTACTTCGTCTAGGTTTCCAGCTGTTTCTCGAAAACCCTATAAGCCTACTAGTTTCCAATGTTTTTGTTTCCCTACCCACACGTCACCGCATAGAATGGAAGCAGGGCTGCCAATGGAGCGATGAAACTTCAGCGCGAAATCGGGTACAAAGGCAAAAAGCCTATTTCACGTCGGTAAGGCGTTCGACGAAAGGGGGACAAGTAGGGGATTCCCCGGTCGGGCATGTCCCTGGGTAAATATGAATGACCGCGGAATACGGCTATGCTCGGTTACTCTGGCACTAGTCAGAAACGCGTTTCTGCGCATGCGTACGCGAAATATCATCAAACAGGATGGACAACCTACGCGAGGATGGACGAACTCGACTGGCGTCTCGATGTATGACGCGACAATGAATCAGAACCGGAACCTTCGGAATTCTTGAGAGGCCGCTACCATCGCTAGGCCCTATATACAACGTATATATATATATGGCTGTAAAGTGTATATACAATATGGGCCCAATGAGAAATCGAGAATGCATAAGGCCGACCTGTATTTTCCCATTTCAGAAGCTCGGAGACTGAATCGTTTCTCTACCAGTAGCCATAGTTATTGGTTTGTTAGAGCAATATATATATATATAATTACTGGTACAACTATTTATCGAGGTGATCGATGCTCTTGTGCCAGCTGCTGAAACCGATAGTATTCATCTGGCATCGAGGGCACTTAGGGGAGAAAACCAAATGAATGGCCGATAACCCATTCGACTACATTAACAAGGCAGCTTCTCGTTGATCCGCACTCGAAAGTAGAGTCTGTTCGTGCTAGTTACTTTATAGCGACGGCAGTCCTGTACTTTCTAGATAGAATTTTAATTCGTCCGTTTTATCGCGCATATAATGCGACTTCGCACCGGACGGCAATGTCGACTGCACTTATGAATCAGCCATAATGAATTTTTCCTTGTTTCCTGATTTTTTCTTTTATTCACGACAGTTCCAAGAAAAGTGGTCTGATTAAATAATAATAACAACAAGCAATGCATAATGCGTCCGTGACGTATCTGACACTTCGTGACTGTTCGTTGTATTGAAATCAACTCTTCGTTCGCAGTGTACCGCATAACGCTCGAGTGGAATTGATTCTCACTGAATTTCACGGACTGTACCGAATTAAAAAAAATTTTTGATTTTGCGCGGGACCGATAAAAAAATTATAAAAATTTTAGGTTACGGATAAAGACCTCGCGGCAGATATTCCTGCAATTATTAAGTTAGATCGCGAATAATCGATAATCGAGATCTTTTTTTGCTCTCGATACTATCGATCTCAAGGTTATCGATCGTCATTGAGAATCACTGCCGTCTACCACGTAGTGGGGGTATGCCATTAATTAAGATCACGTTATACGAGAGTTAACTACTTATGACCAACCGAGCATCTACGAGACTTCGCCGATCTCGGCGTATAATTGTTAATTATCCATACGAGGTAGCCGTTGACGATCACCATAAAGAATATTCGTATTACCCGTTCCTCTTATCAGAATCTACTATTAAATGTCCGCCATTGATTTTCGAATTAACCGTAATTACAAAGTTAAAAAAAAAATTACAAAAACATATTTTCATTGATATCACCGATAAACGTCACAGCAACGGATTCAATAACGATCGGTAAACACGTATGTGAGAATTTTCCAAAAAAAAATGTGTACTTTAAAAAAATTTCCAAAAATCCAATCATGGGAACAATTTGAGAGAAGAGACGACAAAGATGAAAAATAAAGTTAAAATGGGGCCCTACGGTCCCAACCGTCAGGACTCCAGAGCGTGTATCAAACCCCGAGCAGACCCGAGACAAAAATACATGTGGTAAGGTCGATTTAAGAAGTCAGGGTCGGAGATCATTGACATTAGCGGCAATCACGAACGAAGGGCCAAGTAAGGGGAAAAAGGGGTTAATGACGTCGTCGTTAGTCCCGACTGCTCCCTTTCGAGCAAGCGACAACCCACTGAAAGTACCAGAACCGAGCCTGGATCTGGTTCCCAGCTCTAGACAAAACCTGAACCTGAATATATACGTATACAATGATTGCCAGCTGGTCCCAAGTGAGAAAGGGGCCTCACAGTCCCACAATATTCCTTGGTCCCCCGTAATTCGAGGATTCTTGTATAATTCGTCCCACCCTCAACGCGACAAGTCCCAAAAAAAAAGAAATAACCGTAATGCCCATTTTCGTCGGAATCACGTGCCGTGGCGCCAGGTAAAAATTGGGCCTGATAACATTGCCCGTGCATCATCAGCCGCTCTTGGCCAAGGCACCGGTAGGCCTGGCTGATCAGGCGCTGGTATACGGTGCAGTGGCACGTACGAAGTTGACTAACTCGAAAGCAAGGTAGTGAATCAGGCCCAGGGAACGAAAGTGGCTCCCGTAATGGGCATGATGACAAAGGGCTTTGTGTCAGTGGACACATTGTAAGAAGAGTCCTGGTACATGGGCTATAGTCGTTTACAGGTAGGTTGGTAGGTTGGTATATAAGCGCGATGGAAACTGGAGCAGGTCATCCTGATTTGTCAGTGTAAATAATGGTGTAACGAGTTTGCCAATTTCTTGGACGCTACCGGTAGGTACAGTTAAAAAAGACACGAATCTAGATGACTGACAGGAACTTCCGGCGGAAGCGTTAGATTTCATCAGAATTAAAAGAAAAAAATTATCACGAGCACAGTAAAACTGTTACGTACTACGGAGCATTTCACTTTCAGAATTTTGTGAAGAAAAAGAGAAAAAAAATTCGAGCAAGGTCAATCTCCAAGTTACCCAATCAAATCCGATCGATCGGTAGATCCTCGTTATATAAACGAACTGGTTCGCGTAATATAATTACAGCACGATAATTAACAAGAGAAATCGATCGCGACGACGAGTCGATCTCGAAAATGTCACGTTAAACTTTTTAAAATTCCCGCGTGATTAGACTTCCCGAATAAATCGTAAATCCAACATGGCGACTGCACGTCGATCCAGCTCTCGATCGGCTGCTCACTTCAACGAGTCAACTGTTACGTACGTCGGACTAGAGGGGTCTTTGCGGCTACGCTCGAGGCATCCTTTGACCTGACTGATGATGATGATGACGCCGAGCGACGTCCAGAGTCGTCACTTCCTCATCCGGCATCGTCCCGGCGCAATGAGCCAAGCGATTAATAAAAACGGCTCTGCTGCCTATCGTCGATCCTAGTTGCACGACCCGTAATTAAGATCAAGACGGGTGCGCAAGTCAGTCGTGTGGTCATGTATACGAGAAGAAGAAGACAGCGAAAAAGAAAGAAAAAAAATAACGAGGAAGAGAGCGCAGAGGGTAAGAGAAAGAATTATGGAGAAAGAGGTTCTGGATAATTTATCGTGTTTATCCATACACGTTTAAGAAACCAAATGGTTCTCGACCGCATCGACCGAACCGGAGATACCATTACCTATATGTATATATATATATATATATGCACATAGCACAGTAATAAGTTAACCCAGTAGATACCCAACTGTCCGACCGACTGACCAGTCAACCAGTTGACCAACAATCCGACCGCGAAAAGCCGCGTGTCGTTCGTTTGGCAAACATCGTTGTCAATTTTTGTCGCCATTTTGCACGCGCCCCCCCTCTTACGTTCTTTGCGGCGGCGCGACGCTCTGCGGTTCACTAGATATTTCCATTGGATAGAAAAGTGGAAAAAAAAAGATAAAAATATAATAACCTTCGTGGATAATCGAAACGGTGCTTTCGAAAATTAAAGAATGTCAATTCTGTGAATTTTGAAAAAAAAAAAAATTTGCAATTCCGCACGTACAATTCCGGTGACGTAACGATACGAATTCTCTGATAAGTCAAAAAGAGTCACTCGACGATTTTCGTATGTACAGTTAAGATTTTTCTCGCAGTGGTCCAGAGAGCCGTCTCACAGACTCGGCGCGCCTGTAATAACTTATACGTGAAACGTTCGCGATCCGTGAGGGAAGCGCGTCTGCCAGTCGGTCTGTTATATTCGACGCAGGAGAAAAGAAAAAGAAAAGGAGAGAAAGAAAGAGAGAGAGAGAGACAAGAGAAGAGAAGGAGCTTGATTCAGAGTCTCGGAATGCCTGACCGTAGGAAGCCCCGAGGTGATCCCTTATAAGGAAGCTTTTCAACATATATGGGTTTTTAGTCTTGAGAGCGGCGTTTTATAGGAGGCACGCTGTGGTGCGAGATTAAAGGAGGAGCTGCGCCGATCTCGGTGAGAGACTGTGAGAGAGGCATAAGAAAAGAGAGGGGAACGAGAGGGGACTGTAGAGAGCATGGAGAAATAAGTCAAGGAGTAAAGTGAGCAAGCTAAAGAAGTTACTTTAAGAGAATGAGTATGTGTATCCTTTCGTACGGAGAGAGAAACGCGAGAAAAAAAGATTTAGTGAAAAAAATTCGATAAAGAGGAACGAGATAATTGTGGAAAAAAAAGAGAAATTAATGAAATCAAAAAACATTTTGTACGATAAAAAGAAAAAATGTACCGAGCAAAACCGTAAGCAGACACGCGCACCAAATTCGACCCTGGCGGAGAGTCCAGGCACTATTCCGCTTTCGTAACAAAAGGGCCTTCGGGAGGTCGTTCTCGAGGAAGCTACGAGAGAGTCCAGGTAAGAGGACGTGGATATACGAGAGAGACCGATACGGGGCCCTAGGGACTTTCTGTGCTGTTCGGCTAACGGGGCCCACACGAAATACTTGGATCTCGTCAATGTTGGGACTTACGCATTTGGTATAGGGGAGGTCTCGTGTGCTAGTAAATTATTGGAATGGCCTTAGGAATCGAGTAGTATATAATCAGCTTTAAAAATTTCTAAGTCATAAATATGAACACGTGTAAAGTTATAATTTTCATCTCTCTCTCTCTCTCTCTTACTCTTTTATTTCTCCTTTATGCTTTTCACGTAATACATTCCCCGTTACGAAAATTCCATCGCAAGGGCTCTTCCCCCTTGGCCATAAATTAATTCTCGAACAAAGAAACGAATTGGTAGGTTAACCAAGTGCATACCTACTTCCTCTGGTATCACGACCAGGAAGTCTCCTATCGCGATTTAACTATAGTGAACCATAGAGATGACTATCTCAAGGAGTGTCGTCCAGCTCTTTGGCGGAGGGTTTTGCAACGTATCGTTAAAGAGGATCGTGGTTCGACTATCGGTATACCTTAATGGCACGACTTTCAATGGGTTTGCTAACATAATTTTTACCCATAAATTACCCATCAGACCCGAATATCTACATCGGACAAAACAACGAAGTGACGTAACAATTGCAAAAAAAATAATATTAAAAAAAAATCTCATTCCCAAGGACAATGATATCCCTCACCTCTTTCATCCCATCCAGTCTACCCAGACTCTTCGTTCCGCGCAGCGGCGGAAACACAACGTCCTGCCAACCGGAAGTGGTAGTAGCACAGGATTGAGGCTCACCGACGTTAAGACCTCTGGCACGACTTTTGCTCTTGCGCTTGTCCAGGAGATGCTTGGCACGTGACTTCCGGACTGGCGGGGCCTCATCTTCAGGATCGCTCTGCACTTCCCATCTGGACGGCGATTTAAAGCGTCGCCTTGGTGTCGTCGGCGAGGTCACTGGCGAGGTCAGCCTCTGGACCAGGGTGCCAAACATGGTCATCATTGACACCGCGTATCAATTTAAATTACCTCGCACAATTTTTTTCACTCTCCTGTCGTTGTCATTGCCACCGGGATCATTTTATCCCATGAACTCTTCTTCTTATCATTATCACTGGTACCGCGTTAAGCACTCTTCTCTTTGAAATTCTTCTATTATCACTGGCCTCGTGAACGCTACTAGTTTCTTCTTCCAATGAGTCACAAGGAATGCATCACAGATTCGTTAACGAGATTTTCAACTTTTACAATCTTTTCTCAATGTACTATTAATCACTTTTAAATCGATTCTCACTCGCACACTATCACGTACAGTCTGATTTAAATCGTTTAATCCATAACGTAATGCGCTTTGATAATAACTGATCGATCTATTTCAATTTTCTATCTTGATATATATAGGTATATACGCCGTTTGACAAGCGAACTCGTGTAACGTGTACCGCGTGTTCGTAAATACGTCACCGATGACACTGTCGAGGATGCTTTGGAAAGAGTCAAAATAAAAAAAAAGAACTAAGGAAAATTTCGCAAAAGAGCAGGTTTGCAATATCAGCGTTCGTGCCGATTACGTTTAAAGTTAGTCGCGAATACGTGGCGCTGAGAATACGCCCATGTTACATTGGCATCCGAGCAATGTACGGACCCCGAGTCCTCGGTAGCAGTGCTTATACTTGTACTCTGCTCACATACGTCTCGATCAATATAAGCATAAGATCCAGTATACAAGTTTCAGAAGCATAAGGCCCAATCGTGCGTTCGCTCCGAACCAGGTAGGTATTTGCCTCGAGGCGTGCAGCACTCTCACAAGCACTGACTGTCCGACAGCAGCAGCCAAAGCAAAGGCAGCTCTCTCTGCCGAAGGAATGAATCCGAGAGGAACGTTAATATCCAGCTGAATAAATTGAGTTCAGGTTGTCTTTGAGAGGTTAAGTAAGATCGTCGCCGATCACTCGCGTAAACATTTTTCTTATTCAAAAAGGGGGAGAAAAAAGCCGTTACGATTTCTTAACGAACTTCGCGAACACTCGTGTGCAAAACGAATTCCGGAAACAAGGCGAGTAAGGGCGTTTAAAACGGCCTCGTTATCGTATACATGAAACTTTGATACAATTGTATGTATAAAACACGCGACGTTACGAGCTCCGATCGTAGTTGGACGCACCTCGATCACTCACTGCGTACGGAATTCAACTGGTCGCGCTGAAGACGGCAGCTCCCGACCGGTTGGCCTCGCTCGCACGAGACCCGACGATTACACCCGAGCGCCGCCGAGCGAAGCCGAAGCCGCACGAAGTTAGCCGAACTACGCCGGTTGCCATAGTAACCGGGACTTATTTCTCCCTGAGGCCTCCGCGCTGTATCACGGGCCCTCGAATCTTGCTTGAGTTCGACGAAAGGGTGTTACCCCAGGACGAGTTGTGCGAACTACGTGAAAATTGCATGGCTAACATTGGGGGTTAGGTACGACCAGTCGATTACGATGCTCACGATGTAATCGGATAGGGAATGGCAGCTTTAGAGGTTATGGAGTTCGTCAATCGCTACGGGAGAGGGAGACACTGATTTGTGTATCTTGCTTAGCTACTACCTTTTTTTTCCTGTGCTGCTATTTGCATGGGAATGTTGCATGATCTTTTGCTGGTAAGGATTTAACACGAGGGTTTCCGTAATACCGCGGCGTTACAGACTGAATTTCGCAATGGCGCGAGTCGAAAGGGAATAATAAAAGACGGCGTGTCGTACGCTCCTCGCTAATTGTGTGTCTGTTTTATAGGTGGAAGTGAGAGTGGATAACCGTGATCAATCATACAGTCCTGTCACTCCGCGTACGGAGCTGCTCGTAATTGAAGTTTTGACGATCGTCATCCTTAATGACGTAATTAATAAAGTGCGCGATTTACCACTGCGCACACCTACGACACCGAGGACATTTTAGTACGTGCACGAGGTTCCTTCACGTACGACGAATCAACGGAAATCCAGTCCTGGTCACGTTTCAATTAACAAAAACGTGCCAGCTTCCTCCGTTAAGCGCAAGAGACAGATAGCCAAAGAAAAGAGAATAATAAAAAGAAGGATAAAGAGTGGAAACAAGAGAAAAGAGAAAACTCCTCGAGATGAAAAAAAATGCCCCAGTACGCGTACGTGGCCCGGAAACTGATCGGATCGAACGTTCCAGGAATGCCACCGAGAAAGAGGAGTCCGCAGCTGTGTATGGTTATACCTAGTGTATCCTAACCTCTAATTTTACTGAAACCATTGAAAAAGAAAAAAGTCCATCACCGGTTACGATCCCGTAGGTCCAGTTTAGATGGAGGAACCTAAGTCACTGTGGACTACCTAATTCGAGTGCCACGCCCTTTTCTTTTTTCTCGAGAGCAATTACCAACAGTCCGTCTCTTATAATTTGGACCGAAAACTTTATAAGCAAGGTGGGTACGGTCCTGAAGATTGTCAAATTTTTCTTTAAACCCAATATCGATGTCCTGACCAGGGTCAACATTCTTCGACATTTGAGGCTCTCTCGGGTTCGATTCAATCCATTGGTGGAATCGTTACGGACCAATGACGTGGCATTCTTCGTGACGGGATCGGATTTCCGATTAGGTATTGGTTTCGATAGCCTGGAATGTGGGTGCAAGAAATGGACAGGACTCGCGCAAACTCCAAGAAAGAACACGATACAGTGTGTCTACGAGGTGTCTGTCCTCTGGCGATTCTAGTATCCTTGTAAATCTAATGCACGAGCACAGCAAGCATGGCCATTATCGTCAGCAGGAAGTCGAACGTAGTCGGCCCCGTCGTAGAATTGATTAGCTTGTTTGACGCTTCGGAACGTGAATTAATTAGGGCCCGTAATTATCCAGGGTCTTATCGGGCCCAATGATTTACCGTTGGACGTCACGTTTCTTCAATTCTAAAATAAGGTTAGCACGTTCTAGGTCAAATATTCTAGAAATGCAAATGCACATTTTAAACCGGTACAGTATGTAGCATACATTGCCGGTTACTATAAAATTTTTTTTAATTTCAAAATTATTTCAGGATTGCCCTTTTGACCCCCTCGACCTCCCTGTGGTACCCGAGCCATACACCCCTGTAAAATCTCAAATAATTCAAACCGCTTATCCGCCGGCAACGAAAGTGATAATACCGGCGAGAGCCGAAGGAGGAATTAAAAAAGGAAAAATCTCAATGCAGCGACAGAATCTGAAATCTCGAGGAACCTCCGTGAATCTCCGGAGCTCGTAAAGAGATAGTAAGGCAAGAGTTAAATTCTCAACGCGGCGACAGGTGGAAGTGAAATAAATTTCAACTATCGCGGAATCGTGTCCAAGAGAGCCAGGGCATGTCTCTCTCCTCTCTCTTTTTTTTTTTACACCAATGTGATTTACATTGCTTCAACCATAGCTGTTCTGTATATATTTATATACATACTCATATATATATATATATGCCCAACAGACACTATATATTAAATTGCATACCTCCAGTGGATCCCTAAGTAAAAGAAGTAGACTCCTGGTTGCACATTGTTTTTCGTGGATCCTCAGCATCCTGACGCAACGTCGAGTCTCTTGCTACATTGCGAAGCTGCTCCTGGTGCTGCTGCCGTTACAGGGGCTACGTATAGTGTCTATACGTACGTATAGACCAAGCGCTACCTATACCAGTAACCTATAGGTTGCGCGCGCAGGTACAGCAGAACCGAACGTTTCCGTTTCTTCGTGAAGAAGCACCGAGTAACACTCGATCCAAGTCAAGTTACATCCACTTCCGACAAGCACCCGTAGAAAAATACGTAGAAAATGGTATTGTGCTCGGGTATGGGTATAGGGACTTTTTGTCGAGTCGTCGCGGGATGCACTGACTTCTACTAGGAACACGTACGTGTTTCTAACGAGTCCTAAAGTCGTACCATACACATTTATCTGCTCCGTCGTACTAGATAAAGTTTACCCCCGTTGCACCAGACAAAAAGTCCATTCAAGATTCCACTAGATTACAGGCTAAACGTGAGATTTCGGGTATACCGAATACAGGGGAATCCCCTACTTACCAGAAACGTATCTGACGTACCACGTGACCTGCGCAGTGACTCACTGCGCAGATCAGATACGCGACCAGCTCACAGCACATAATACAGTTGCATTCCGTATCGATGACTTTTGAAAATTCATCAACGAGAAAGCTAATGAATAATCGATCGAATA
>JARPRH010000015.1:30923-48295 GCA_031763665.1 Calameuta haemorrhoidalis | reverse complement strand
TCTTGAACTTTCCGTTACTAAACATGCAGACGTCCACGTGCTGCACTACGAATACCTGAAACACACGTGTAGGAAGTTACTTTTATTTTACTTAATTAATCTTCGTACTCTTTTACACTTCAGTCCAGTTCATCTGCTTTTGGCTCGAGTCACTTCCAGATACGGCTGCTTGGTTCACTAAATTTTATAATTGAAGCCAACATTTTCTTAGGATTAAGGCCTTTTTTTGCACCCGATCAGCCAGTACTTCAAACCCTCCTTTGCGAAGGGTCCCGTGTTACCCTTGAATTTGAATAATTTACCGTCTGTATTAGGACACCCGATCTGCCATTTGACGCTTGTGCACTCAACGTTCAGACGCGATATTGACCCGAGTAAATTTAAAAACATTAAGCTGCTCCTTCCTAACAGTAAAAAGATACAGGCAAATTATTATTATTATCATCTGAAAATTCCTCGCACACAAGTGACATACGGATATTCAGTTATTTTGTTTGAAAAAATTTGCATTTGAGATATTTTTTTTTTCTTCTTCTATATCTCTTATACAACCTAACTATGTCTTTTGTAATCGGTTTACTTATAATACTGCGGTACAGCAGCCGACCGTCCATGTACCACAAGACACATTGTCTCTACTCTCGTCTACGGTTTTCCCTTTAGATCCAGCGTGCGCTTATGCATATGATAATCCTTCTGTCAGCCCCTAGGATAATATGGGGTAAATTTATAGATAAACTGCGTCGTACTCAGGCTGATATCCAAGTTTCTTGCTGTTTATCATACAATAGTCTGTCATAAAACTTCATCTGTCATATCATCTTTCATGATTCATTATCTAACTGATTGAGGGATTCGAGATTGAGAACTAAGGGATTGAAATTATAGTGAAGCTCCAGACGGTCTTTACGCGATGAATATCCATTGAATCTCACTGTTACCTCGGCAGTATATCTATATAGAGCTTATCTCGTTAAGATATTTTACCTGTTAAATCCCCATTTCTATGTGTATACATTAATATTTAGCTCTGAGTATCTGATTAATACTTGAACACTGCTTTGTCATTGTGAATCAGGCTTAATAGTCACGAACAAGATTTCTGGGTATGATTTCATCAGTTTTCACAATGGTGTTCCTGCGTTTGTTCCGGCAAGGGATGATTCTGGAATGGTTGCCTAGGGAATAATTTTTCAGGAAACGTCAATTCGGTTGGTACTGCCTTTAAGGGCGACTCATTCACACCACGCGCCAGATTCGGCACCCTTTTCTCGTTATTCGTCTTGAAAACGTGACTTGGAAAGCCGTATATATAATTCATTGATCATCTTTATGAACACTTCATAGCTGAATTTTACCCTGAAAATACGTACCTCGATCTGACCCCTTAACGATCTTTATGGAAACAGTTCTTAAGATCAATGTGATTTTTCTGTCACAAAAAAAGAAACGGCGAAGTAGCCCAAAAAGATTCTTCTGTGAGTCACCAAAAATATGGGGATAAAGAAGATAAATGGAGTTAAGGATTTATTTTAAGGATCATTCCTGACCTAGTTCTTAACCTTATGAAACTTCAGGTGAACTTCCATCAAATTTACATACGCAAGTAGTAGCTTTAGGGTTGAATTACATGGGCAGACTCAGTAAGGTGTGACGTAACTCTGAGATTCAAGTGAATTCGCCTTATTACAAAAGACGCCCGGCGTTCTGGAAGACGCTCTTGATCGTTACAAGGGGGCAAGACCAGGTCTAACGACGTAGAACGTTCAAATTTGAACTAAGGGTCTGGAGGCGAAGAAGAAGAAGAAGAAGAAGATAAAGGATATAAAAGAAAGTCTAGTGTCAGATTGTCAACTGACGCTGTATTGAGATTATACGTCAGTGTCGTTAAATCTTTTTTCCCCATTTTTCTCCCTTTCGTAGCGCGTCGACCTTCCTTCATTAAGTTTCGAGTCTGACGATTTCACTGACTCTGCATCGCACGATAACGAGCTTAACCAGGACTTAATCCGACTCCGTCAAGACGAACCTTCACTAGCGAGTGTGGATGGAGCTTAACAAGCTACCGTGATCCGTTCAAGCAGTCACTTGTGAACGTGAACGAGGGTAGTTAGAGAACGAGGACCTAAAACAGTTCCTGGGGAATTTGATTACCGACTACTAGGCTTCTTTCATCCTGATGGTGATGAGTCCTGGATCCTTTTTTTATCAATTGGACATCGTGCACCTGGGTCCAGTTGTTCCGGTTAGTTATTACTTCTTTTTCTCTCTCTTCGTCACCCCTAAGTCCTTGTTACTTTCTGTCTAGTTTGCAATTGGCGCACAGGATCTGGGCAATGGACGGTGATAAAAAGAGTAGGAACGACCTGGCTCTGTGAAGAACTATTCTGTTATGTAAATTGGCATCAATTTTACTATATACACTTGTGAAGAAGGACGTGAATATAGTACATATGGACGTAGGCAGACCTGGCAAGGGCGAAGACTCTAATCCTACCAGGAGGGGCCAGGACTGAGCTCAAAAGTTGAAAATGAGGTTACACGTGTATGGGGTGGCGGGGGGGTCGTAAGATTTGCCGTAGGAGATGACTTGTTTATCCGCCTGTGAATACTGCAGGAAATCTCAGGATGTTCGGAGTGAGATAAGAAGATACGACCCAGAGAGGAAACTCAAACATGAAATATGTACACGTTCGGGCAATACGTATTCGACGGCCACGATGTTCGATATGGTTCTTGAGATTGACGTGATCTTATCTGGATATATAGTTCAGCCCACGGAAGATTTAATGCAGCAACAAAGATGTTTTCTGTTTTACCTTTTTTTTTAAAAAAAAACAAGACTTGCAGATACAAGGATAATGCCCGAGACTGATATAGCGCTAGAGATTCAAGATGAAGGAATAAGAAGAAAAAGAAAATTGAGGATGGTCGACGGACGATGCATGATATAATCGTGAAGAAAAAAAAAAGGAAAATCTTACAAAAAACGTTTATTTTCTCGGTTAATTTCCCTCGTAGAGTAGCTGCTGGTAAAGTCGTCATCTCATATTTATTAATTCTGATGAATAATTCAAGGACGGCAGTGTGCATCGAGTCGTTATACTTGTAGCATGGAAAATACCGAGTTTATGGGAGACTAGGCACGTTTGAAAGTCTATTAGAAAATTATATAGCTGTTTAAAATCCCGACTAGTATTAGTGTCTATATGTATATGTATATGTATATTTAATATATAAAATCACTATCCGACATTAATTTTCATGCTAGTTTCCAGTTTCTACGATTCCGTAAAATTACTCATAATCGTGAACTGAAACTTATAATTCACTTTGTATATCGGATACATTATTGCCTGTAAAGACGGCATGTTTCAATGGATACGAAATGTCGCTGACGTTGAGAACTTCAAACTTGGTAAGGTAGTAACGAAAACTTCACCAAGTCAGATGACAGGTTAACCTGTATCTAAGTAGTTACAGCCATGAGTTGACTAGGGTATCCAATCCTTAAAAGCATCTGAAGCAGCAGGATGACACAGAGTGAGTATAGCAGTGGACGAGGTTGACAAGAAAAAACAAAGTGCTTTGAGGTTAGGTTCTTTCACTGCTATATCTCAAAAGCACAAATTGATTCTGTTTTGAGTAAAAAAAAATTGTAAAATTATTTAACCCAAATTACGTTTTTGTGAGAGAACCTGAAGTCGGTCATTGAAAATGCTACAACTTCAAACCCTACTTTTAGGACACATGAGAATACACACGTGCATCTACAGGGTGTCACGTAAGTGCTCTAAGATGATGCGTTATATTACCTTGATCCTCCTTACAGATTTACTACTATTGTTGCTGACGTTCACATGAACCATTATGGGATCTCCATGAGCGTAAATCGCACGATCCAGTCGCGCTTCCAGTCCCACTCGGCCGTCGCTCAATAGAAACGGTTTTTCGACAGCTGCATGGGGTGCTGATGGCTCTGCAAGAGAACGACGAAAACAATGAATCCGTCGTGCCGATGAGGTACCGCCGGCAATTGGATTGCAGGAAATTGTTATAACGAAAGAAAAAAAATTGTCAGTGAATACAAGGGACACCTTGTATACACCAAGTGCTAAATTTATTCCACTCACCGTCGTCCTCCGTTATTTCATTCTCAGCTTCCACCACTCGTGCCCTCTGAGGCTTACAGGGCTGAACCCTTGCACTTAGACTGGGTGGCACACTGTACATCGTGTTCATTGGCAATGGTGGCGGATTTGTACGCTGAACGACACGTATACCCATTCGCACTGTGGTTTTCCTATGGAGCTTCTCGTCGGCGCGATCAGCTGCAAACAACCATGAACACCCTGTATACTTGACTAATTGTAAGTCATGCAGATGCTAAACTGTGGACTTAATTATTGAGAAAATTTTCGTACAACGAATAAGTGGATCGATGAGTATTGTTCAAGCATATACACAGTGTGCTTATTTTTAAGGGATCAAATTCATTTTCTCATGCTCAAGACTCATAGGTTAAAAATATTTCTACGTAAATCTTCACTTCTCTAACACACTTTATATTTCTCTCCATAGATATCCCATGGTAGTGAGTTATGGCTTTTTACTTTTTCGATCTCCCATATCCCTATATATTTTACTACAGGGTTGTGCTGTAACAGAAAGACCATCCCTTAGGCTGGTAAAGAAAGAATTTTTTTATGGGACTTTTTTTTTTTCTTTATGGAGGAAAGGTCCAACAACCGGCCAATCAGGATATAATAAAGTGCCTGGGTGTCGGCAGGGTCTTAACGAGCGGTCAAAATAACAGTAATTAATGTTTACTAATTAACTACCGAAGTGGGGGGAGGTCGTCGTCGCTGCCACTTATTCTCCATTGCACTACTTGGATTTTATGGATTTCATCGTTACTTTCGTCATTCCGACGTTGGTCGTTTCGTTAACGTGTCGAGTTCCTTCGAAGTAACGTGGGAACAAATTGGCACAGTCTGACGGAGAGAAATTAAATAAAATGTCCCTAGGCGAGTAGATGCCGTTACCCACACAGATGCTGGTGCAAAAGTATCAAGAAAGTTGCTGGAAACGTAAGAAAAAAAGTATGGCTTCGCGTTAATGAGGTTTGGGAGAAAGTTAAAGGAATATTTATTTCTACAAGTTTTCAAAATTTACTTCAGCTCTGTAACCGTGGATTATTGGGATGATCCTTTGCTTAATAGTTTCCAAGTGTTTGCTACTACGTTAACATATGTACGTAACATATCTGTTATCTTTGTTTTGGGTAAAACTTTCTAGAATTACTCTCGGATTAAGTTCGCCGAACTCTGTGGACTTTGTAAACACCCGATAGAATTTTGCAGCTGTTTCGTAATTAAAGTAGGCTCATGCGCATGGGGGAACTTTCATTTAATTGAATTCACCTGAAAACGAAGGCCTGCTGGCTTCGTCGATAAAATACCTGCTGGGATCTTAGGTGATAGAGTGATACCACATTGTTGTGAATTAAAAAAAAAGTTGATAATAGCTAACAGGTAATTCAAAGTATATTACAGGGGAATTGGGGTGGGATAAAAGATACTATAGCATAGTAAAAAAAAAATAATTGTCAAATGACAAAAAAAATACAGGCGATAAAAATGTTATTTAGTTCTATTGTTATCGTGTAAGGAGGGAGGGGGGGGGGGGGGGTTTAAAAAAAATTTATCATGATTCCCTTACGTTCAATTGGCTCACCACTAATCCTTCCAATTGTTACGCCTCGCTAATGATAATTGCCTTTTGCGTTCACATCACCGGAGATTAGCTTTTACAGCGGGTCCACTGATTGATTGGGTGTAATTTGATAATCGCAATATTCTCTATATTCGGTATGGCTATAGGATGACTGATTTTCTTACTGATAATATGTTTTTTGTCATTTTTCTTTAAATTTCTTTTTTTTTTCGATTAATTATCAAATTTATAGTATACATGAGAATTTTCAATTTTCAGCGCATTATTTTCCATTTTTTGTACAGTCAGGTGAAAAATTTTCTTACCTACGTATGCTCGTACGTCATAGCTGGTACCAATTGGGGCACCGTTGTATTCCTTGGCGGGAACCAATTGAACGGAAGGCGGTGCCAACGGTGTCACTTCCATAGTGAATGCATGAGCGTTCGAACCTAACCTCTTTATCAGAGCTTCCTGGAAAAAAAAGGATAAAACGTATGATACTTTGGTATAATTAAGTTCGGTTAGGTTGACTTGTTCCCTGGTCAAGGCTGTACGTGATAGCTTTTTTTTATATTGTCTGACTATGTCACGGGTTCGATCCACTTACGGCTGACCACTAGGGACGTGAACTACTTTATTCAAATATACAGCACAGCGAAATTCCCTTTCGGGAAATGAAATTTATGCCTGAAAATCATGAGTCATTTGATACTTTCACTCTGGGGTCCATTATCGCTTCCTTCTAGAACAAAAGAGCCAGACACTCCGGAGTGTCGTTATCTTACGCGTTTCCGATGGCGGCTGGAGTGCTGGACCAGGGGTGGAATAGGGTGGTTAAAAAAATGACAAATCAAACGAAACGCACTTTGATCGTAATACAAATACCCCCGATTGATAGTCCTTAAGTTAATTGAAGGAAATTTGATACTTTCTTTTCTACATCTACCGGAAGATGCTGCGTAGACAATGCGGATTTTATTGTCTTACCGAGGAAATGTCACGTGGTTGCATCTTTGAGGAAAGGGTTTAGATGGACCGTACACATATGGTTAATCTTGTGTGGATACTTGGACGTAGCTGTTAGTTGAGACTGTACCTACTTGGTGATGAGTAACTATGGTTACTCAGGTTGTATCATTATGTAATGACAGAAAATTGTGTTGGGAAAGTATTTTTTTTCTTTATCAAAAGAAAAAAATATGTAATCGCAACTTTTTTTTTTTATGTCCTGGTGGAACTTACTGTGGGTATTAGTAAGGTTGGTATTGATCAATATTAGGCATCCCTAAAGGGAGGTTAGAAAGATTGTACAACCCTATGAAAAAATTTTGTATATTAGAATTTTTTTTACATTGCGCATTACTCCTTGTATTGGTGGCTGTTTTTCTTTTCTCCTATTTTCTCACACTTTTTTTTTCCAATCCCTCACTGTCTTTCTATCTCGTTCAAAACATACCCTCGTTCCGTTATGTATTGTGGGGGTTTCCCCTATTTGCGTATACCCTTAAACCAGATCAATAATGCCCTTTCACCCTTAAAGGAGGAGACGCGTTCATGTCCATTAGGTCATTCGAAGTCCATGAGTCGTTCCAAATTTACTTGATCCGATTATATATATCCATATATACATATACATATACATATATATATTTTTGAATAAAACAAAGTGGAGGGGATGACTGAATGTTATTTTTAGTATAAATAATAACGTGCTTAGTCACTCGAGCAGAATTTCCATCGAGGAGTAAGTCAGATTCTTGATTGTTAGTTTAAGGCGTCCTTTTCATTAAGGGACGAAGCGGCCATCCTCTTAGACAGCGAATATGGTTATTGACTGTGGCGCAGTGCTTCAATTTTTTGTCCCTTTACTATTATTCTAGGTAAAACTGTCTAGACTACACAAAACTTTTTTCTATTTGAAAATCCCGCCACTCCCCGATACAGGCAACACCTGTTACCTACCCCTTGGCCTGTCCATGTTACACGAATCCTATAAAGCTTGCAGTGTCGAATAATGTACACTGACAATCTCTTACAATAGAAACGTATACGCAAAATAAGTTACGTACGGATCGATAAAACGTATTCGCATATATATTTGCGCCGTTTCTACGTGCTACGTTATTCAGATAAAACAGAGATTCGTATCGCTCAGTGAAATCATTACAGTAAAATGAATGGGCATTCAATTAATTTGATACGCCATACAGAATAATTAATCCCAGATCCAATTTTCTTTTGTACGTCACAATTATTACTTTTTTTTTATACGTAATTATTTTATTACAATTCAGTCCTTTTGAAAGACTCCGTTATATTTTTTTTTACATTTTTATTTTTTTCCTACACGAATACTTGTTACCGTCAAAGACAATTTTAAAGCATTCAAAAGCGTCAGCCAGGAATTGGCATCCAGCTGCACTTATTATCGAGCAGCAAAAGGATCTAGATTGGCGTCGCTCCGCTCTGATTAAAATTAAATCTGTTTTCAATGCGGCTATCAAGAAAGTCGGATGCGAGGGTGGATTTGGACCAATTTTTTTTTATACATGGAATCGAAGAAATATTTCTTTTTGCCTTCATTTATTTTATATATATATATGTATGTATATATCTTCCCTATTCATCTTCATTAACTACTATTATATTATCACCAGCATCTGTCATTATCATTGTCCACTATTTGGCCAATGATATATACTCTTTACTTCATCTCTCTTTGGGGTTTGATACTCCGGAAGAGATTGGGGCTCCTAGTGATTGATGAACAACCACAAGGAATGCGGATAATAAGTTTTTCTATTCTGTTAGGCTTCACATGGCTGTTCATCCCACCGCATAATACATTATGGTATATATATACCTATACATATATATATATATATACAATAGGTTAGGCTATATATATACATATATATATATCAAGAAATCTCAAAGGAAATCAAGCCCATTCTCTTGATCGCTTTATCTTATGACTTTTTCCTGTAACAGGTATCGCCATTTAATTAATATATCGACTGGCAAATTATTAATAATTTACTTTGACGTATAATGATAACGTTAGAAATTTCGTAATCATTGACAACGCAATCAATAAATTTTCTGTGATCTCTATTGGCGTTGAATTGATATTATGCAATCAATTATTCTGATTAATGACGTTGATTATAAATGACGGAGGCAATCGGAGAGCGACAATAATAATAACAGTATTAGTCAAATTAGCGTTACAAGTCAGAAGACATTCTATTTATTTACGTAGTATGATAATACATAATGCGAAAATCAATTGAGCCAGTTCTATATGGTCTTTGACTTTTTTTGTTCAGATGTCGAATACAATTTTTTTTATCGCTCTGATGATTTAATCGATAATGGATTGATAGAAAAATTATTATTTGTCCAGGTGAACCAAACTTGATGTCTCATACATCATTGTTTTATTGAATTTGTATCTTATTAATGTTACCATTACGGAGATAATAGGAACCGAGTATATCTTCATGTCGCGGCACTCTATCAATAATGATTTATCGATTTGATTTCAAGACCTATCGATTCTTATCGGATACGTTAATCTAATTGTAAGTCATGAAAATAATTTCCGAAATTATTTTCGGGTTATTTAAGTCCTATAAGAATGATTGGAATATTATTTGAATTTTCGAAACTGATATATTTACCTTATACACGTGTAACCCTGAGGGAATGAAATTCGTATTGGTTAATATTGAAAAAAAAAATTGTTATGGATCAATTATCTGTATGAATATATGATATTCGCCAATATTATTCCAATAGTCCTGAACACTTGATTTCCATAATTTATGATAATTATGATAATAGCACACGTAAACATTATTCGCAGGTTTCCGATTTCGTCGGATATACCAGTTTAGGCTGATTGCAAAATTTATGCAGTTTCGGAATTTTTGCTCGCTTTATATTTTTCGATGTGAATTACATTAATTCTTAGGTAAATTTTATACCAAAGGCACTAGTCTTACGGTCAGTGTTAAATTTCTACTTCGATCAACACCTGATTGGGATTTTTTGAAAAAAAAAAAGATTTTGATTTAACGAAAAAAAAGTGTCTGATTCAATGATGAAAAAGGAAACTGGCTTCTTCTGTGATAAGAAAAGCCAAGAAGTACGAAATGGTGTAAAAGCTTAGGGAGTTAAGAAAATCTTACAATGCCGGCTTAGCAGAAGTTGCAGGGTTTATGCTTTTACAGCCTCGAAGATTTTCAAGAGGATGAACCAGTGACTCTCTATTTCGTTGAGACTTGGTATTCTGTTATCATAAGCCTTTAAGATTTTGCCATTTTTTTTTTTTTCCATACGACAAAACTATAACGTTCAATTAAAAAGGACAAAATTAATATCTCATCCATTGACACTATATACGATGAATCAATTAATTAAATCACTGTCCGATCGATTATTTAATTACAAAAAAAAATCACTCATCAAATTGACCCTCCGCTCGCTATTCGATTGACCCAGCCAATTACGAAGGACCCCGAGCATACCCAGAGAATTGGCCCGAATTAAAGCCGTTTTGATAACGCGCGAGGATTTTACGATTAACCCCAGCCTTATCGCGTATCAATTTTAAACGTTTGTTTTACTCGTCTGACCTTTGACCTTTTGATGATTCTCTTCACACATTTAACGTATGATCCAATGTCCTGACAGTAGCCAAGCCGGTTTATCTCGTCAGAATTATAAATATCCTATGTCAACAGTATCATCCCTGACCTACAGGTTTATGAGATCCCGGTTTTATCTTCGTGGAAGATAAAAAAAAGAGGATCACCACTCTGTAATCTTTTCCTGAGTGCGTTACACATATTGCTGTGTATACTGTTCCTCGTGTTTACGGCGGTATGAATTCGTATTATGGTTACGCAATCGACGAGTACGTTATCAGTACTCCGTGATATCGCCACGAAGTACGCAGGACTGTAGAACCAGGATCCCGATTGTAGGCCGTAAGTTCAAGGATAATATACACGTATACCTGTATGTAACTACCTACTTACTTATCTAGCTATTTACTCGCCAGGTAAGGGTTGGTATTCTGCGTTGGGTAATATCTATAGTGCAGCTTGATATTACGTAGATATGCAAGAGGATGTGTCAAGGTTAACGTGAGAGGTAATCGAGCGACGTAATCAGATTCTGTGACGGAGTATGGACACTTGGTGAAACGATTACAATTGTAATAGGGATCCCAAGGGCAGTTTCATTCGGAGATATAGGTACCCCAACTACGATGGATGAATCGGGGTCCTATCTTGGGACAAAAAAATTCTACCAATTCTGGATTGATTTTTTTTTTCATAGCGTTTGATAATTTTTTTAGGATAAAAAATTCATTAGAGACGATTTCAATTGTAATAGGGATCCCAAGGGTAGTTTCATTCGGACGTATGGGTATCCCGATTACGATGGATGAGTCGGAGTCCTTTCTTGGGATAAAAAAATTCTGTCGATGAATTTTTTTTTCATTGGGTTTGATAATTTTTTTAGGATAAAAAATTCATTAGAAACGATTACAATTGTAATAGGGATCCCAAGGGTAGTTTCATTCGGAGATATAGGTACCCTAACTACGATGGATGAGTCGCGGTCCTTTCTTGGGATAAAGAAATTCAACCCATTCTGGATTGATTTTTTTTTTCATAGCGTTTGATAATTTTTTTAGGATAAAAAATTCATTAGAAACGATTTCAATTGTAATAGGGATCGCAAGGGTAGTTTCATTCGGACGAATGGGTATCCCGACTACGATGGATGAGTCGGGGTCGTTTCTTGGGATAAAAAAATTCGATCGATTCTGGATTGATTTTTTTTATAGCGTTTAATAATTTTTTAGGATAAAAAATTCATTAGAAACGATTTCAATTGCAATAGGGATCCCAAGGGTAGTTTCATTTGAAGATATAGGTACCCTAACTAAGATGGATGAGTCGGGGTCCTTTCTTGGGTTAAAAAAATTCTACCGACTCTGGTTCAATTTTTCTTTACCTTTGATAATTTTTTTTAGGATAAAAAATCCAGGAAGATTTAACGCCGGTAAAAATATTCATTGACCACTGTGACTCCATTTCGTATTATCAAAGCATCCCTATAGGAATTGACTCTCGAGAGATAGTGTCCAAAACGTGAGGACTCATTAAATAAAATTCGAGGACTCATCTCCGTTCGGCAAGATAGGTCATAGTCAGGGTGGGGAGTTAGGGGTTGATCGCGGATCCGGATATGGGGTCAAGGTCAGGGCACGCTACTGACGTCATTCCTTGTCTTTTAGCGAATACGAGCGAAAGGACCTTTCGCGCGCCGGATTGCTACTTGAAGACGACGCCGTTCTCTAAATGGCCGTCTTACGTCATTCGGGGATGATGAGGGAGGGTTGGACCGAAAATCTTAAGAGATAAATGTAACGCTGTGAATAATTTTCATATCTCTATTGTTCGCCAGGCAAATCTCTTTTGGTCCACGGGACGCTGCCTTTGCTAAACAGGCTTTGACAAACTTCAGAGCAATGTATATTGGGAGTACGTCGAGTGCGTAACACGTGCGCTCGTGCGTGTGCGTCGAAGCTGCGTGAAGGTAATACGTAATTCGGGAACGGGTCGTAATCGCCCCTGGCAAAGTCGGTTTCATTAATTCAATGACTCTTTAGGTCCTTGGGGTATCATTCTGCAAGGGATGGTTAGCGTTGGGGGGTGTACCCGAATTTTGTTCTTGTTCATCCCTTATGCGATTCTCTTTTCACTTTGCAATGAGATGCAAGGCCCTTGGGCAGGTTGAGATCTTTTGATTCAGGTACGTGTGTGGGTAAGGTTAGGGGTAGGTGCATGGGGGGGCTACTGAGGGGGTAGACGGATAAATAAATTTTTTTTTGGAAAGATTAGAAAGATATCGTATGTTTTTGAGGGAGATCAGACAAGGGTGGATGTTATTAACATATTTTTGGTAGTATTTGATATTCAACCCCTAGAGGTAATTTCAAATCTATCTCGTGCCGTGGCATCTCGCCGTGTTACGTATTGCGTAGCTCACGGCCTCTTTACGATTCAATATGCAGCAGCGTGTATGGGTACTGGGAAAAAGGTTCTGTGGAGTGTCGAAAGAGGGGGGAGGTGGGTGGGTGGGTGGTTTATGCCTTCGAGGGTAAAAGTGGCGTCCACGGGGTTGTTTTTTCTTCGACGTGTATTTCTCAGACGGAAGAGTCAAACCCACGCGCACTTTTTTTTATCGTCGTCCTTACATTGTGTTTTAACTGGTATATAGTTATGACCTTCTTTGAAATTCTTCTTTCAGTATTTTTTTTTAAGTTTTATTCTTCGTTCGTTATTCTTTAGGGTCGCAACGATTTTTTCGCGCGTAGCGAATGAAAATGTCGAATCCAAGATTTTTTCTTCACGTTTTGCTACCATCGTAAACGGGAGGATATTTAGCGAATTTAAATAATTTCACAATATTTTGTAGATTTAGGGTGAGTTTTTTCGAGTCAGGCATTCTGAGAGACGGGAGGCGAGTGGAGGTAATTAATAAATAATTTTCAAGATGCGAGAACTTTTTTAAATGCTTTCATAATTTTACGGTGACATTCCCTAGTTATTTTCGACTTGGTTAATAGATTTTTTCTCGCGACGATCTTTTACGCTCCAATGGGACGAGATGATGAAGACGACGCGGAGAAAAGGGGGAAGAAATTGCGCTGATGGCGAAAGAAGAGGAAGCAAAAAACAGAGAGAAATAAAATGTGAAGAATCCGAAACGCTTTGAGTTTAACGGTCGAATCTCAAACCATAGCCTCTCGATTTACTACTCAGGTGGGAAGCTTCTTAGCCTCTTTGATTTCTCTTTCTTGTCTGACTGCTTGTCTTTTTTTGTCTCCGTATAGGAACTCATTCCTGAGTAGATATACGGAAGAGGTAGAAAATACTAAAGAAACGAGAAACCTCCATTTTCCAGTTTTGTCCTATTGTTCCTTACTTCCTACGCAGCTGTTAACGTAGTGGTAATGGAACAGTCATATTACTTTTTGAAAAAGAAAAGAAAAAGAGTTTCAACCCTTGAAGTATTTACTTCCACGTACCCATAAGAAATTTTGAAAATACTTTTACGCATCCCCAAATAATCGTTAAGTCTCAATAATCACATCCCGAATTATTGATTAACGCTCAACCGACTCAAAATTTTCGACACTTATCAACGCAATCGATTGGAATGTGTATTTTCAAAAATATATTTAAAAGCTGCAATTTTCTCGTACGCAGGATACGCCTTTAAAAAATTTAAACATGAATTCGCACTACCCTTCGTTTTACGCCTTCAGCCCGGTTCACGTGATTTGGACGTTAGGCCTGTTGCGTAAAACACGCTTCATAGGTATTTCTTTATATTACCAATATCCTGCCACCCCTGTAAGCCAACCAGAAGGAAAATTTCGTCGAAATACGAAGGGATGATTAAGCGTGAGCAAATTGAAAACACGAGGTGGAGCAATTTTTCCAATCTAGACGCCATACTAGCGACAGTGGCGACGCCACACAAAAATTCGGGAACTCGCCGACGATCATCCGAATAACCATCACTCACCGTGTCTCCACTTATTGGACCCTGCTTTACATTTTTTACACCAATATACACATGAAGACAAAAACTCATCAAAATGTCAAATTTCACATTTTACAATTACAGTTCCTCTTTATACTCCCCTAAAATCTTATAATTTTCTCAGACCCAAAAATATTTCACGAAAATATTCAAAACAAAGACTCCTCATGATTTTCGTTATTCAATTTCCCAACAGGGAAAACCTATGAGACAACACTGCCCTCTTTACGCATATATTCAAATTACACTCCTTCTTTTCCAAGCTATCTCTATACACACAGCTCCCTCGTCAATTGCATATTTCATCATGGTCCTGGGTACCTATGTACATATGTAACCAGCTAGTTTCGCAGGACATGTAAACATGGAAGCGAAAACCCTTCTTCTATACCTACACCCCTTTTCGGTTATCTTGAACGGTTCAAAGGAATCTCCTCGATACCAAAATTGGCCTATACATCTACAATACCCAGTAGCCATATATCGATTACGTATCCTGATCGATATCGTCAATAACGTTATAGGCGAAGCGACCCACTTCAGGTACCTCAGCGGCATTGTAATTGAACTAGAATCGATAATTATATAAAAAATCAGAGTCACCCGTTACACGTACCACATAGATATACATACGTCCATAATATGAGACTGACGAAAAAAATCACGTGATCTATCATTATCACCGCACGCATACGGTGTGCCGTCATTATTATTATTGTATTATTACTATTATTATTCTCATCAAAAAAATTTTTTCCAGTCTACAACGTTGTGCCTCTAACGTCAATAAACTAATTGGCAACGAGCCCACGCGAACCACGAAATAACTAATTACTAGATTACGAACCTGGCTCGAGTTTACGGCCCTTATTCATATAGGCTCCATTTGTATATGCGTGTGTGTATATATATATATATATATATATGTGTGTTATGAATTTTTCTCTCCCTAACTGATTGTGAGTACGCAATTCCTTTGAGATTTTTACACCTCGACACGTGTTACTCGTCGACAGTGATATGACCTTCCGGGCTTCAGATAAATTCGAAATTTTTTTTAAAGACCTAGCAACACATGCGTAACCCCCACCCCGGCCCCCTCCCCGATCTTTCGCTCATGAGATTGACGGCTGTCGAGATAAATCCGTGGTTACTCGTGTTGAGGTAATTAAAAAAAATTTTCTATTTTTTTTCCATTTTTTAAAAATTATTTGTACAAGTCACGAGTGCTCGTGTTTATTGTTAGTGAACGGTTTGATCTTTCTGTTTTTTTTTTTTTTTTACGGTTTTATGTAAAATCGCAACTGACGACGGATACAAACCTGAAGCGGAGTGTTGGGTTCTTGATGCTCGGCACCGGGATATGGCGGATACAATTGCGCAAGACACATGACAGCCTCGTTGCAGAATTTCAGACCCATCACCTCCTCGTCCTCGCGACCGTAACGAAAGGTCAGAGTTACTTGTCCATATACCTGAAAGTATTCGATTGATTAAGAGATTTGCTTTTATTTAAGGGTGGGGGGGGGGGGGGGATTGGCTCCGAAATTAATTACGGAAATCATTGAACTTAGATGAGATTTCAATTGTATATGATTTTTTGCGACTTTATCAACGGAGATTGATTAATTACGTTGCTCCGTCTGTTTTGATTAAAGGTCCGACGTCGCGACGCTGGTCAATCAAAAAGGATCTTTGGGACTGGACTCTCGTTTGAGGATCCATTCGGTCTAGTCGTTCTGTCTTGGGATTTTACACGTGAAATCAATCAGCTGTCACTTTGACTTTGTCGTACGATTTTTTTGTACACGAGGACTTTTTTTTTGATAATTTCTTTTTTTACTCAATTTTAATATCCGTTTGTCTTTTTTTCTTTCCTTGAGACCGACTGGCTTTACTTAATCGAAAATATATGCCTACTATGTAGAATGCAGGCTGTTTGCCGTGCATTGGAAACGAATTGTGCATCGCGTGAATGCTCCGCCTTTAATTTAGTTCTGTAAATGCATTTTCCAGTTCTCCTCTCTTCTTTGTTTCCGTTCTATGCGCTCGTCGCTCTCTTTCTTTTCTCCTCGTGCCCCCCCCTCCTTGGTTTGATTAAAATGTCAGTCGGCAATTCTGTGCCCGTCGAGACGTAAAAGAGAATCAAAACTTTTCGCACTATCGGCCACGTGTCGCAGTTTCCTATTGCGGAAATAAGGGTAGTTTGGTGGGGTGAAAAAAAAAAATTCAATTTTGAGGTGATTAATTTTCTTTTTTTTACCTTTTTATCCTGCAAGAATTCTGGATCCACCAGAAGCACGCCTTGCAGCTTGTCTATCTTGCCGCTGCTGACGATGAGGTCTCTGCTCGCCAAGTACAGCGTCAGTTTGTTGTTCGGCGATGACTTTTTGAACACCCTATAACTCGAGGCAAATAATTATTTTATTATTTACTGGCTGATTTCTCCTTACATCTAGAAACGAAATTCTGTCTTTCCGATCCATTCAAATTATTTTTCGGTACGTTAACTAGGGACACGTTTATACGGAAGTCCACGTGCTCCTTTGACATCCAATTTTACAAACGAACGAATTTCATACACGTGATTTATCTGCGCATCCATTAGATGATAATCCTCGATGATAACGTTCGGTGATACGTAAAATGAGTAATATAAATTTTCCATCCCGCAGATGAATTTTTTAATTATACAAATAAGTTACGATCGCGAGGGGGGGGGGGAGTACGTAATTTTGAGATTGCAAAATGTTTCCCATAGATCAAGAATTTTCCGCAAAAAATCCCACGAGATCCATTTAAAAAAAAAACAGGTCACTATCAGCAAAGTGTATGAAAGAGGGTGAAGGGGAGGCTGGGGGAGGGAAAGGGACAAGGGGTAAAATTTTTATAAATTCTTTTTCACTCCCCACTCCCGTTACGTTCTCTTATTCATCACTAATGTGTACAAGTAGGCGTTTCGGGGGGGGGGGGGGGGGGGGGGGGGGGGGGGGGGGGGGGGGGGGGGGGGGGGGGGGGGG
>JARPRH010000015.1:0-30823 GCA_031763665.1 Calameuta haemorrhoidalis | reverse complement strand
GGGGGGGGGAAAGGTACGTAATTTTGAGATTGCAAAATGTTTCCCTTGGATCAAGAATTTTTCGCAAAAAAATTCCACGAGATCCGTTTAAAAAAGAAACAGGTCATTATCTGCTATGATGTGTGAAAGAGGGTGGCTGGATGGGGGGGGGGGACAATGGGTAAAATTTTTTAAAATTCTTTTTCACTCCCCCCTCCCATTACGTTCTCTCATTCATCACTAATGTCTGCTCGTAGAAATTTCATCCCCCCTCCCCCCGCCCTTGTCGTTCGTACATAAATTCCAAAGGGTCGTTTACAGCACGCGACATTTTTTTTTTTATTTTACTTGTACAAGTTACACACATAATTTTGTATCACGTGTATAAATGACCTCACGTAATTACGCTTTATCATACCTCCCATATAATTGATTAACGTTATATAAATTAATTAAATCTACACTTCCTATGATTAACACGCCTTGTTATTAACGCTCAAGTTTAAATGAGCTTTCGTTTGGCGCGCATGCGCGCGCAGCTCTCGTTGCATCTTCGTTACACCTCATTAATTAACGTTTACGGATGTCATTTCATCATGCTGGCCACTCTGAGCTCCTTTAGATATATATATATATATATATATATATATATATATATATTTAACTAGATTTATATGGCGCCTATAATATACAGGATGTCGAGTTTTTATCTCTAGATTTTTTTTACTTCACGAATTTTGTATGCCTGCTGCTTAATTGGCAGCCCTGAAAAAAAAAACGTGAAGTAAATAGCGAGCAATAAAAAATAATTATTTTTAGTAGCAGCGATCTTGAGATTTTGTCAATTGTCTTTTTCACTTCGGGTCTTATGACTGATGCTATTTTTTTTTTTTTGGTTATTCCTTTACAGGAAGAGCGAGAAAGATAGAAATATACATACGTGTTATCCTCCGTTTCTTTGATTGCGTTTAATTAACCGAGAGGAGCAGCATCATACTAAATTGTATCACGCGCACTATAGATCAATCTAGTAATTAATAGTTACCCCAGCTGGCTGGTGGGTTTAATTAAACTCCAGGAGATTTAGCCGCAGGTTCTGTGCATCAGCTTCTAGTGACTTTATCTGTGAGTAAATTGACTTCCGGAAGTGTGTAAAGACATGCACATCCACCCCCTTTCCTCAATTCTACATCCACCCCCCTTTCTCCAATTCTACAATCACCCCTTTCTCCAATTCTACACTTTCCCCAATTCTGTACACATCACTTTCCCCAATTGTATACCCACATTCCCGACACCCGTTACATGCACAATTCACCCTCCGAAGGCGTTGGCTTGTTGTATAATGCTTTTAAAATTGATTAAATCGTCACGTAATCACACGATTCAGTTTCCTCCCCCTACTTCCACCCCTCAGATGTCTCGATTTTCCATTTACGTGAAATGCCATACTCGAGTATCTCGTTCTTGAGTGAATCGAAATTTTTTTTTTAATTTTTTTACCCCTATACAATTTCACTTCTCTATCCTCGATACTGTAAGATCATCCCCTACACTAGACCCCCGCTAACACCGCGTATGGCTGGAAGTTTACACCACTCTGAAATTTTCTTCGGTTTTTTTTTTCATCCCCCCCTTACATACCCTCTTTCGGTCTTATAGAGCCAAGCGTTTTTTTTTTTTTTTCTTGGCAACGCCTCAAATGTTCCCTTAGTGTCGAATTTAAGCTTCAATGATCCCCCATCCTCGAGCGAATTTAAGATCAATCGCAGAGTTAAAATTATCTTCGGAACGCGAAGGGTGGATTCAAAAAAAAAATTTTAAGTATTTCCGCCCAGTAAATCGATCGACACGCAGTCGTTCTACTGTGTATATTAAAATTCGCAAAAATTCGTTACACTGGGTATGTCGCATAATTGTAGTGTATATTGAAATTTGACTTTTTTTTTGTAAATTACACCTTTAATCATCTGTCGGCTCGTATTACAAAGGGTTACGAAAGTCGCTGAAACAGTTTCGTTATGCTTACGGGAACTCGAACTAAGCCATAAACAGGGTGGCGGGATTAATTTAAAACTCAATACGATGGGGATTGTCGATCGATCAATCAGGCCTCCTGATTCCTGGGAGCAGCCACCGTTAAATCAGGCAAGCTCGAATTCCCATAAGCGATCCTGTTCTCAGCGTGCCTGATCAAACGGAGTAATTACATCGTAGCGTTAATTACAAAATTGGGAACGGGTTGGATGAGAGAAGACAGTAGTTCGGGGGAGGTGGGGGGGGGGGGGGCGATAACCATATCACACACAGTGTATTCCAAACAATGATAAATCAAACTAATTATCAAATTTAACACAGGAACTCGTTCGGGATATTGACGCAATAATTATTTATATTTCATTTATTGTCCGCCATTTTTAATTCCATTTCTCCTGCGGTCCAGGAATACTTAACGAGATGCATCAAGAAGAAAATCCGTGAACGTAGAAATCCTCCCAGGTCGTACCGAGAACTTTTGATTATGCAGGTATAAAAGTTTTGAATTACTTTTTAAATTGTTTTTCATCCCTTCCACCCTCTGCCATTTATGAGAATGTATTTTTGAAATTTTTTTTTTTCTTTCTCCGAACGAAAATCTTGCCGCGTTTACGTCCAATTAGTTTTCACCCCCCTTTTTCATCCCTTGTACAGTAAGGGATACTTAGAGAGAATTTTTCTACCATGCTGAGTGGAATGTTAATTGTTGTGTCGAACTGCTTGTAAGTTTTGTCACTAGAATTCTAGGGACTTTCGTAGGTTATTTCTTATGCAGTTGGTGGAGTCGGAGGGGTGTAAAATTTTTTTTCCAAAGTTTGGTATCTATATTACCTTTGACTGTTGAATGCTGTGTCGGACGTAGCTGCGGGACTGGATTCTAGTTTTCTGTAACAAAAATTTAAGAGGGAACTGCTTAATCTTTATTTTTACGACAGAAAGTCAACGGGCGGGAGCCGTGTATATAGAACGAAGGTTAAAGTCACGCCGTGAAATCACGGAGTCCTTACAGCCGAGTTTATTGTAATTTACGCCGAATTTAGATTTCTATTGAAAATCGTAGACAGACTCCTGTAACTTCATAATTTTATGGTCGTACGTTGGTGTTTGTGGATATTTTAAATTTCCCGCCTCAAATGGCTTGTGAGAAAATCAACACGTAGGTTATCTGTCAGTTACGAAAAATTATTCCGTCCCGGACCGGAAGTGATGCTTGCTTGTAATTATTACATGTCCTCCTCTTTTTCACCTTAATTAAATTTATATTCGTATCATATCTATATATGATCAAGATTATATTAGGTATGTGCTATAGCGTACCTATACTAGGTTCGTTGAAACTTAGTGAGCGTACTATATCAAATTTTGGTATAAGCGAGATAACTTCTGAAGATATAACGTGATATAGCATAGCCTTCGTTACGTGTGTTTGATTATTAGAATTTTTTTTTGTTTAATCAAAAACAAAAATATTTCTAATACGAACTTTTTCCTTGAGTTATCCCGTAACCCATTTCTTATAACTCGCAATGAAACTCGACCCGCTGGAAAATTGACGAGACAATTTGAAACTTTAGCGGAATCGTCAATTTTTTTTTTCGCGTCATAAAGTTTTCCATATACTTATCGTATGTAGCTAAAGGCGAATTGTGTATTCGCCCGTAATATTCGGACTAAAAAAACAAGGTCGATTTTATTATTACGAGTTAGAGATTATGAATATCGTTAAGTTATCATTAAATTATAAAATTCTACAAGAGGAGACTCTTGCATATTCGCTACTCTTTGAATTTTAATAGGACGAAGCTTCACGCATGACAGTGATACTTTTAGGACGAATTTGACTTTTCATATATGCGACGCGATTAATCATAGAAAATATCGCATTTATCTCACGTATTTTTTTGTTTTATCATTCAATGTCACCCACCCTTTTTTTTATTTGTTTTTTATTCTTATGCAAATCGATCCTTAATGCTCCTGCGTACGAACGAAAACACATGTGTGGAAAATGGAATTTTGGTTGGATAACGTTTTTCTCCCCCTTTTTTATCTCTGTCTACTCTCTCTCTCTAGTATCTTTCTGGATCTATTTTCGTCTCTCTCTCTCTCCCTCTATATCTGACGACCCGACCTGTTCTCCATCTCCGTCACTAGATTTTTTTTACTAATTCAGTATGACCATGAAAGAGACGCAGACTGCTAGAAAGAGAGCGTCTACTCTGCCAAGATTCCAAAAATATCAGCCGCAGGAGGTCAAGGTTCGATACATAAGATACAGGACCCACATATGTCATAAAGACAAATTTAAAGTCACAAAAGCATAATGGCCGACTATAAGAATATATCTGGGACATATCAGACTTAGGCCAGGATCCCCATTTTTTTTTCACCGTATAAAATCGCCTTGAGAATTCGCCTTTAGGTAACAACGTCAATGTACATCCTAAACATATATCTTACACAGTGATATTTTTTTCAAAATAATTTTTGATCTCAATTTTATCATTCTAAAAAATTATATTTTTTCAAAATCGCGTAAAGCCTTTACAAACCGTATCTGAAATAGTCGTTCAGCCCCCCCTCGCCTACTAGTAATATCGAAGGAAAAATAATTATTCGTGCCTGGATAAGAAAAGATAATAAAAATAAAACCAAAGAATTATTTTCTCAATCGTGATAGTTTTCTTTAATATGTTCCACCCCTCGTACGTTTTATGTGAAAACATTTATTTTTTGACAACAATACGTATTTTTATTATCCCGCAGATAGACATCTGTATAACACAGTATATGACAAGGGTACACGCGCCATTTTTTATCGATCCAATATTCTGGATCTATTCTTCTGAACGACAGGGGGTTGTGTAACATTTTCACCCTGTATTACATAATATTGTTAACCCTGTGAATATACAGTATGTAGATGGGTCCATTAGACGTTAAAGCATCAGCAGCATTCAAGATGCTGTGTAAATGGTCCAGACTTAGTCACCGGTACCAAGGCATACTGTGATATATATATGTGTGTGCTTTGTGTCTGGTAGAAAATAAACGTTGGAAAGACTGTCGTTAACAAGGTAACTGAGGTATCTAATTATTTTCTTAAAAATCTCTATTGCTCTCAAATGAGCTACTCGAGCACGTTACACGGATGCTGGATAGAGCATCATTTTCAGAGGAGAGGATGAGCATGAGAGAGAGAGAGAGAGAGAGTATCGATCGTTAATAGACGAATAAAAATGTTCTCGACAGAGATGCTGCCATGTACCAAACCTAGGCAGTCTTGAATAAATTTGTGAAGATCTCTTAAAAAGTTTTATCTACTTCTGGTACCTTGGGTCTTGGCGATATACGAGAAGCTAAGAGAAATATGAGATAAAGGATACAAGATGCTTACAAGTATCTCTTTACCTATACAGTAAATCTACGCTTTGGATCGATAGACTGAGAGTCGTTTGCGAAAATCCAGTTAAAATAAATAATTTTTGAATTACCTAAAACAACTAAAAAATTTATTGCAATTTAATGTCTTCAATTTTTCGAAACTCACCGCCCAGATTTCAATTGTCGCTATCTATGTCTTCGTCTTACGCACGTATCTTCGCATAAGTCTGTCTCTCTCGCACTCACTGGGGGTATAGGAAACTTGAAAAATTTGCCAATCCTTCGCTGTTTTGTCTCTCATCGATATAACAGACCGTACACAATTTTCTCTTATCCAATTCAATTCGCGCAATTTATTATGTATTATATATTGTAAAAAAAAAACTACAGCGATCGTGTCACACTCGTATCCCATTGTACATTTAACCCCTACAGTGTCCCTGCTGATCCTTAAATTTTTTCCTAGTATATGTATATATATATATATATATATAGAGTTGGTACTCGCGTATACGTAAATATCGAGGACACTTCGCGATATCCTTGTCACGGTACATTGAGTATTATCGAATGCCATATAAGTTCAATTCACATATGTTCCCAGCATGAGTTCACAAACGACTCGGACTGTTACCCCTTACATATATGTATATATATATATACACACCAGCAGGGGATCTCAAAAAATCGATTTGTTTTTATTAGAAACGACAGCAAGTCCTTTTACATGTATCACAAAAGAAACAGTAAGACATAAGATACATTAAAACATACATACACGATACACTAAACATATGTACAGTACATTTCACCTGAAGCATTGATAAAGGCAGGGGATAAAAATAACAACACAAATTTACGAGAGAATAAAATCCTTTCTACGTCATCAGCTGTGATCCTGCCGAGCAAGCAATTTTTCTTCCTAAAAAAAAAAAAAAAAATTCCCTACAAAATCCCCTACAGTCGTGTCGACCGAAAAAACCCCAGCAGGTACCCCAAATCCTCAGCTATGGGGATACCGTTTTCCAGTAGGAAAGTAATTAAAAATTGTTTAATGAAAATTTAAAAATATGGCGTCGCGACGCTTTTTTCCTGTCGAAGGTCAGACGTCGTCCTAATTGTTCATAGGGTAACGTTATACGAGAATTTAGGTGTAGGTCGAAAATCTAATTGAAGGAAGAATATGGTCGGGCGGAGAGGGTGGGAAATTCAGCATAAGAAAAATTACTCAATGCTATAGTCATTAATGCATATAGTAATTAGTATTAATGATCTTTTAATAATTACAGGTTACGATAGGGCTTCTGGGTTTTATTAACCTACTTTAAATTATCATTGTAATTCGCCTCACGAATTCTATACGGCGTGTCGTCCGAACCGACTAATGTAATATGCACTTGATGTAACAAAGCCGGCAACGTGGCGAACGATGGGTGACTACGTTCATAAGGCATAACGTAAGGACCAATCAGAGCGCGTCCATAACTCTGTATAATAATACAGACGCATTTTCATTGACCTACATATTGCGTCGTGCTCATGGAATTTCGGTGTGGGAGAGCCCTAAAGGACGTTTGACGTTCATACCTGTGATAATGGCGGGTCGTTTAAAATCGAAGGGACGTCGAAAGGAGCCACTAGGTACGCAGGTTCTTTATACGGAATATATTATATCTATATATGCATATGTACATACTGAAGTTGGTTGCGAATGAACGATTACGTTAAGAAGCCCTCGATATTAATTAACGTTAAAGATATTGTTAATTAAAAATTTTTTTTAATTATGCCATACCTGCTCTGATGAAAACGTTCGTTTGCAGCTAACTTCAACTGGCACGTTTTTCATATATAATTTTATGTGTGTGTGAATACATACACATATGTACACATATGTATATGCATATGTATATGTATATACGCATTCCAATTTACTTTCTGACCGAGGTACCGTACAATTGGAATGGATGAATGAAAATCAAGAATTTTGTTTCTCGTTGTATATATAGGTATACTGGTATTGTTGGCCGTTACGTAAAGAGAAGTTAGATTAAATCCAGTATAGTCTGCTACGGGGAGATAAACGTTTCCGGATTGACGTATAAAAATGCATTTTGTTCTCTGCTTCGTTGTTTTCAGAAAATGAATTGTCATTTTTATGATGAATTTTCAAGAACGTTTCACGTCATCGCCGCGCGGTGCTTTTATATTCGGATGTATTTTTAATCGTTCGTTACGCTTTCTTCAGGAATAATTTATCTATATATATATATGTATATATATTTGTTGTAGGATTTATAGCGAATCGAAAACCTACGTTAAAATACAGAAATCAAATACTATAGAGCAGTACGATACCGTCAACGTAAATACGTTATCAGTTGTGATTGCAACGTGACATTCATTTTTATCAATGCTCCCTCCAATCCCATGCATATAAGCGTCGCGACGTCCGCCCACCATTTTTCGCGAGGCCAATTCTCTTTCTGTTCAGGGACATGTAGCAGCGAGGTGATTCAGCGCACGTAAAGGCGAAATCGCACGCGGTGGTCATGACGAATTAACGTCATTTACTTGGAATCTAGGTAACGTGTAGAATTTTGCGGGAAAAAGATATATATGCGGAAAAGAAAAATTTTCAAAAAAATTTCATCCCGTCTTAAAAAAAAAATAACGAATGAAATATGTTGGATAAAAATAAATGTTAACGTTTAATCGATATTGATTTGACCCGCTTGCACCGTCAGGAATATCCGATAGATTGTACGCTCAGCTGTCAGATTTGGACAGGGTGAGTAAATTATTGTCAATTTCCATGTCGCTCGCGTGAGAATGAATTTTAAAGGTGCCATCACAACGAATGGAATAGTATCGGTAGATCAGACGCGAATTAGGGAATTTCCATGTCTTGTCAATTGTCAATTCCATGTCGCTCGCGTGAGAATGAATTTTAAAGGTGCCATCACAACGAATGGAATAGTATCGGTAGACCAGACGCGGATCAGGGAATTACTTGGTAACTAATTCAAACCTGCACTTAGGTTTAACCTGCGATCCTGTATAGCTATGTATACACATGTGTGTATATTGCTTACGGAAAACTCATGGAAATTTATGTCGCACTAGCTATAGCTAATTTTCTTCATGCTCTCCCCGAAACAATTTTCCTTAGTAGCACAGGAGACACAGATTTAGATCGGCCGTAACACATGTCATATATGAGTTATTCTACGGAAACCCAACACACCTGTGCTCGTTAATTTTTTAGTAACTTCGGGACACGTTCGCATAAGTTGGCTGGATCTAAAAATAACTTTTTAAAGATTTTTCACCCGTACCCGTTTTTTATGCATTTTTGACATTTTTCACGCGACCCTTTTTTTTTGATATTACAAAAAACGTTAAGATTGAAATAAAAAATTTTGTAAATTAATTTTCAAAAAATTGTCAAAAATCAATATCACACAGTAGCCAAACGAATCCGTTAAAAAATTTCAATGAAACTAATGTCCTCCCAATATGTATGGAACTCACAACGGAGATAAGAGATTACGAAAAACCACGAAGTCCACAAGCGTGCCGTAATTCAAGAATAACCCAAATATACACATACATGTATATATGGATTATTTTGTCATTGACTTTATACACACATGACGCACCAGTCGATAATCCGGATTACCAGTTGCGCATCTGGCGACTAAATAAAATTTATCGTCGAAATAGTAGCGATAAAAAGTAACAATTCCATTCAATACCAATTCGACTAAAAATGTGCAATTTTGCACGTCTAATTTTCCTGCAATAATTAAACCGAGATGCGCTTATTGTGTATTTAAAAAAAGCGAGACAAAAGTATTACGTGTATATTCTAAGGTAAATTAGACTGCGAATTAATGATGGTTTACGTAATTAACCTTACGGCGACGTAAGTGCATCCGCAGGGATGTCTAAAGAGGACAAGCGCAAGGCATATTCCCGGTAAGTCTCGGAACGGTTGCTCCAGGTACGCGCGTTATCTCAAGGAATTTCCCAGGGGCGACCGAGGCCACCGGTAGTGCTGTAAAGTACCTCCAGGCGCGTCCACCAGTGCCTACCTAAAACACCGTGGGCCCCGTGCATCCCGTATCGATCATTTCGTTTATACCGTCTGCAAATTTATGAGTCATTTACATAGCGAAGCGACGGCGACCGCAGGGCATACGTTATACATTGGACATACTTGGGGAGGTTAGCAGGTAGATATTTGCAGCGTGTAATACATACATATGAATATGATAAAGGAATAGAATATACGGGCAGGACGTGTCAAAAAGCCATTGACTTTCACGTATGTTATTGTTCTTACGTATATGCGTTATTTATACCGCTACGTAACTCATTGATTGCGTGTACTTTTTTTTTGCTATTTTACAAAGTGACCTGAAGGTAGAAAATCGTAAATCAACCTTGGATACGTGTGTAAGAAGTTTTATGGGAATGCGTATGTGAAAATATGACACGTATGTTACGTTTTCGTAAATTCTTCTATGCTCTTGTTACACGTGGGAATTTTTGAGGTGTAATTGAATTTTTCAGGTAAAATTCTCTTTTTTTTTTGCACGGGTCATATGTAGTTTTGCTTTTACTGGTGGAATTCATTGTTGGTTATGTATCGCCAGTGACCTCTGACACGCACGTGGCTTCCAGCAACAATTTTTACGGGATACTTTATTCTGTCGCTCTTTGCGAATCCATTTCCATAAGTCCGTTTTCACTGGGTCATTTGCATCCGACTGCATTATGTCGCTCGGACGTAATAGGGAGTGTGAGAGGGAGGGGGAAGGGGGGAGAGGGCGGTCGATGGAAGAATGGTGGAAAAAGAAAAAGAAAATACAGGGACGTGCCTTTATTAGGGATGAGGTCAGGGGGTAAGAGGGCGGTAAAATGGTGCACCTTCAAATTTGTATTCATTATATTCGTATTCAGTGTTATACGGAGAAACGTTGTTTTTCGAGTTCTCTTTCAACACTCGCGATACAGTACAGTGCGGGAACGAACAAAAGACAGCGCGGGAATTTCAAAAAGGGAATGAAGGGTAGGAAAAAACATTTTTAACAAATATATAACTGTTTTTCTTACCCGTTATACAATCATGGTATTATTTGCATGAAACATTTAGCGAGGAATAAATGTGTACAATTTGATATTTTACGAACGATTTTTTTTTTCGATATCAAAGTTTCAATCTCCATTATATACGTTAACGGACGATACACGCTTTTTGTACGCGGAAATTTTCCACGCCTCGGGATCGTCAATTGGCAAACTGTTGCGAATCGTATAAAATAATTGGCGGTACATCCGGTCGAGATCGCGAATTATTTTTTTTTTCTTCCGACTGGTAAGAATATTCTTCGAAAAGGGAATAAGAAAAAAAAGCAATCCCGAAAGAAAAAGAGAGAATCAGAAAGAGAGGGAGTCGTGGAAAAGCATAAAAAATAATAAAGACAAAAAAAGATAGTCGACAGTTCATTGCACGTCATCAGATCTTCAACAAGGTGAAGATCGAAGATGAACCTCTCTCCACTATGAAGCTTCAAAGAGGATGCTCGACTCGATGGTTTTTCAAGTTTTTATCTATTTTTTTAAATCTCCCAACTCCTCCCCTTCACCTCCTCCCGCACTCAAAATGAACCCATCAAGCGGGATTTGATGAGCGGTAATCGTGCCCCCCTTGAATTAAGTGGAACTTGAGTCTTAAAAAAAAAATAATGATAATAATCCACGTCTCACCTGTCACTCTCCGTAGTATCCTGCACCTGAATTTCCGGTTGCGACTGTGGTACCGTTTCCGCTTCCGCAGTGAATAGCAAGTTACTCTTGTCCGGTGTTGATGCTGCTGGAACCGCCTCATTCTCGGCCATCCTGGACCAGGTCCTGCTACCGCGAACGTAAGCGTCCAACAAGCACTGAATGATCACGCGCAGAACTTAATAATTTTTTCAAAAAAATTCACAACACGTTGGCAGCCCTCCCACAGGCCGGAAATGACGCGGCACGTCCTTGACCCATCAGAACATGATCCTGAGACCACCGGTATCCATTCTTCCCGCGAGGCGGTTTGCACACTTCCGGACTAAGGAACATCCAGGGGTGGGAAAAGATCTTTACTAGGGTCACGAAACTCAATCCTGACGACTTTTACGCGGATATCCAAAAACTTCTTGGATCCTTCGCCGATTGAGATGCTATAAATATAGAAAGAAAAAAAGAGAGACAGGAATTAGGGGAATTTTTTTGACATCAAAAAAAAAAAGAAATCCGACCTAGGTAGGATCATGGTGACTAAACCCAATAAAGATCCCATAAAGGTTCTAAGTAGCAGCTATGCTGGTAGCAATAAGGGTAGCTATAAAAGTAGGACGATGAAGAAGTATTTGCCGTAGGGCTACAGTAGGGTTAGGGGTTGTTGGAACAAGTATAGAAATAGCAGCGAGAAAGGATCACAGCGGACGCCCCCGTCCTGACGATGATTCCTCCAGACGAATCCTGGACAAACAATACAGCTGGAGATTATCGCGAGATAAATGCGATTTTTTTTCTATATGTCACAAAGTCTAGAATACATCCAGGGGATGAAAATAGAGAATTTCTGGAAACCAGCAATACCATCCAACGTCGTCCTGAGATGCTTGGATGGGTCTGATAAGTGATAAGGACACTTGAGAAAGAACAAGTTATTTCTTATTTTTCCTCTGCAAATTTTCCAATAACCTAACCTAAAAAATTTTTTCACAATTCTTATTAATATTCAGCGTTTTCGCAATTTCCTGACAAATTTCAAAGAATTTAGACCGCGTTAGACGTATCGTGTAATTGCGTCTGTTGCCAAGAATTTTTTTTCTTTGCCTTTATATATATATGTATATATGCAGTAGATATATGGGCATCTGTCATATTGTCTGACTGGTTGCGATATTTTCTCCTGGCACTGTATTTTATATACTGGCTACAATTAGGATTTAGTGCGAAAGCGTCAGACTTAAATCTGGAAAAAATGTCACTAGGACTGTTTCACGCTGTTACTAGATCTGCTGTTTTATATAGATACTGATAGCTGCTGCCACCTCAGGAATTTTTTTGGTACACGAGAAAAATTTATTTCACATATTCATTTTTAAAATGCTCGCACGCTACAGGTGTGGCATGTACGGGACGAATGTTTGTGTTATATAACATCCTGTATATATTCATAGTTTACGCTTGATATATACATATGCGTATAAGTAACTCCAAGAAATATGTCTAGAATTCAGGGCAGAGTCTAGTGGATTTTTTTTTTGAAAATATTGCGAAACTCGATCGGCTCGTGTATTCGTTTCCGTTCGCGATAAAAAAGAAGCACTTCCGGTCTGTTCCCGACATTCGGTGAAGTCTATTTAGCCGGATGAACCGAAGTGGAGTAACAGAGTAATATATATAAAAAGAGTGAAAAGAAGAAGGGGTATAGAGCGGGATAGGGGAGAAGTTAAAAAGATAAGAGGATAAGGGATGAAAGTAGCATCCCTTGGTCGGTAGAGTCACGGAGCACTTTGACGTAGGCAAAAAAAGCCAGTTGGAAGAGTTCAAGAGGTCACAAGTAAAACGGAGTCTGGTTAACAAATGGCTAGAAAATATTTTTCCAGCTGTCTACCGGGTGTTTAATAAGTGTTATATCTGTTTTACGTAGTAATAGCTATGGGATAGCAGGAGAGGGGTAGAGGAAAAATGGGTTCGGATAGAAGGGAAAAAAAGTAGGGTTTCGGTAAAAAATTCGAAATTTTGTAAAGTAATTTCAGAAGGGGATGCTACCCCTTTTTGATCATCACTATTGACTTCCTGATGGTGTCTCGCGAAACTCTAGTAGAAAGTGAAAGGATCCTTCGGGATGTAGATGAAAACTTTCAATCGAATCTTCGAAGTCCGGGTGGACCGATCGGGCTCATTTTCCTACCCTTGTAATGTTGACCCTGATGTCCATTTAGAGGGATGGACTGTAGACAAAGGTTAAAGGGTTAAATTTGCCAGGGACAAAAGTTCTTAAAATCTGGCGCAGACAGACCCGGCGAGTCCGTAGGAAGGAATGTCGAGCAGGAGGGTGGGAGTGGCGAAAGTGAAAGGGGTGGATTTGGCAGTAGAAAGCTGGCATGGGGGGGGGGGGAGTCTGGGAGTATTTTCGAAGGGGGATGAAGAACTCACAATGTTGGTCTGGCCAGTTGAAAGCTTGCCAGAAGGACAAAGCGAGAAGATACGAAGATGGGCTATGGTTTAGGGGTTAAGAGGTGACCGGGGGTCACCCGGTATAATGTCATTAATCATGCTCACGGGGATGGGATTAGAACTAAGTAACACAGTGTTCCTTGGTTGTTGTGTCCGATACTAGTCCAACCATGACTACTTTGAACTGATAACCCCTTCGTGATATTACAGCCCTTTTGTATTGTTATATATAGGGTAGGGCAATTTTTTATTCATCTGCCCGATAGGCAAATTCAAGTACCCGTCATCCCTTGCGATTAAGAATATTTTTGATTGGAGTATTCGATATTTTTAATCGAATTATTCGATTTTTCGAAATTTATTTGTCTTGTACCATTTTTTCGATTTGATTTTGAGGGTCATTTTATGGTTAAAAAATTGACAAGCCTCAAGACACGATTTTAAAGATACAGTAGTGTGTATGTATTATCAGAAGCTGTTCTTTAGTGTTTTCAATATTAAAGGCTAGACTACGGGTATATGTATATGGATAGTCTCTATTTTCTTCCTTCATACTTTATACTACAGGGTATCCTTAGTTTCACCTATCCTCCTCTATTATCATCCTCTTTTTTTTTTTTGAATTCCTTCCGGCCGCGAGAAAATGAGCGCCATTAGCGAAAAGCTTTCCGCTGTTAGGAGGGCAACATTTTTTTTCATCCCCGAACTTTACCATCTCTGGATGAAAAAGCTTGGAAAGACTTAAGAATGGCGAGAAAGTCGAGATGAGTTTAAGGGGAGTCGAGCGTCCGTAAGAAAATTATGAAAGATAAAGACATTCATTTGCGAACGGAGCTTTAAGGGTACGTTCACAATGATTTATATAGCCTCAAGCTTCGTTTCGATATATTACCTATGTTACCTTGGATTCTGGAAGAAAAGAAAAAAAATTGGAAATTCCTTTATTTTCGGAAGATTAAAACATTCGTAGAATGCGAGCGAGTAATGTACATTGCTGGAATAAATAGAACGAAAGTAAAATTAAATAAATAACAGAGCTGACCAATTCTCGATATCGAACGATTTTACGTGTGGAGGCGCCTTATACATAAGGGTAGTTTCCACACCAATACCGAGGTCAGAACAATTTAACCTGTTAACATTGCTTTCTACTCCCTCGGGTTATCATAGAATTTCAACCCCCTTTATATTACGACCCTGCACGCTCTCACTACTTGAAACTAGCACTGAGCGTAGTTTCCACGAGAGCGACCGACAGTGAAGAAACGGGGATAATTCGTCCGCACTGTTGCATCGCACTTGTAGGTCTGTGTGTTATGAAATCGAAAAAAAGAAAACGAGGAAAATTTTATAAGACCGATATTTATCTTGTGTAACTTTTTGATTAAATTTTCTTTTTTACGAGCTAATTTAGTTAACTTGAAAATTGCCTCAAGGATCTTTATTGGGTTTTCACCAGAATCGCCGTACCGCATTAACGGCAGATGACTCGAAAGATTATTTTTGGAACACTTGTACTCTCTTGTTTGCTTGACTTACTTATCGCCAATGTTTGGCAAATACGACGTGAACTTCCTACGAGCTTTTTACGTCGACTTGCATAACTATTTTCTTTTATTTATCTACCCCCGATTGCGCAACGTGCACAGCCCATACGTTCAATTAAACCCGGAAGTAAAATTCCGAGTATTAACTGCACCCTATGCGCGTGACTGCATATGTGAATTGTAGTCGAGAATGCAGTGGACTATTATTATTATTGGAAGTGATAAAAATCGAATGTACGTTAATCAAAAATAATAATTGTCATTCGTGACGATTCTCATGTGGGGGGAAAAAATAAAAAAAATATATCACTCGATTTGAAAAATTGTCAAATTTTTAGATTATTTATTATATAAGCTTTCTGTCACATTTTTAATTGATACTCAATCGGCACACGGTAGATACATATTCGTTTAGTTTTTTATTTTAATTCGTGCAACACATTCACGTGGTCTTTCTGTAAAAATGATATATTTTAATTTGACGTTTTTGTAAAATTATTTTTTTCAAAATCTTTACGTTACTTTCCTATTGAACGTCACGACGCGAGTAACAAGCCTCCGTGACTTCGTCCGACGTTCGGGACGGTCCGGCGTATACTGAGCGACGCCGACGCAGCCGTCGCGACGGCAGCCAAGTTCCGTTTACTCTTGCTAATCATGACATCCACACGGCGCAGCCCCTTTTTCCTCTGATTACCGCGATAAGCACTATACTTCCCCTGTAGCAAAGAAGAATCTGTACAATTTTACTTGTACGTATGGGGTGTAAAAATTATCAAAAAATTTTTGCACGTGGTTTTTATCACGTATTTGTAAAAAATGATAATAGGCATATATATATGTCTCTTGCCGAAAACAATGACCTATACTAATAAAGGGTTGTAATTTTTGTATTGCACCTGTAACACAGGCTTTACATATCTACTACACAGAGCAACATTTATCACATATTTTCTTTAATTTCCCAAATTTTCCAATTTCACATTCCACTTTGAAAAAAAAAATTCCTCAATAACAGCAATGAGAATATTTGACAAAATACCTACTGGTAAAACTTTATACAGCAGATTCCCATAAATTTCTACATTTCTGTCCAGAAACAAAAAATTTCAATTTGATACATCACAAGTCGTTTGAAGTGAAAAAAAAATTCATCACTATCAACCTCCGTATCCACGACGTTGCTGCAGACGTCGATATAAATGAAGAGAAAAGCGTCGCGTTCAAAACTGACAAACAGCGCATGGAGCTTTTGAGGCTGTCGTCTAGTCTCAAGATGAAAGAAAAAAAAAAAAGGCCAAAGAACCCAAGGCTGCTCCATGTCATTGACCATCAATGAAAATTTGAGAACACGTTCCAAGCTGACGTAAGTGCAAGACGGGAGATGAAAGAGAAAAAAAAAGAGAAAAAATAAAATTATATCTCAGACCAATTTTCATCTGACTTCGTTTTACCGTTTCCCAATGATAAAAATTCGGTGGATCGAAACGAGTGAATGTTTGAGCTTTTATCGAGCCCTTGTGGTAATGGCGCAGTAACAGGGGTAAGGGCGGTGGGCTCTTACCAAGAAATAATAGGGGTGGCTTTTGTAACGTGATTTCAAACTTTGAAACTCCAGTCTGAAACAGCACGTGGGAACTAATGAGTAACTACGAAATACATAGACCCTTGTGCTACCCTTAGTTTCAGATCCTTGTTCTGGAATAATAATAATAATAATAATAATAACAACAACAATAACAACATATCAGTAGCATATAATTAATATATTCATTGCATCACCGTTATGTTATCATTGATAATGACGATCTCAGTGCTAATCTTCGTGACATGGATGCTGCATATGTAATCGTTAATAATTAAAATATAAATCTGCTTATACGTTATCTGAGGGGGATGAAATATTTATCATCGGCTAATCCTTTAGATAAATTTAACTTTTCATCGATCCGCCAGCTTCTACATATGGGATTGCAAATGGACCGCATATATCATATATGGGGTTATTCACGACAAATGCACCACCCTCAGGTGCTTTTGGCACAGGTCAAATCGACAGGCTAACTTCAGGGGTTGAGTTTGTGAATAATACTGTATATAGTAATATTGGTAAAATCAGTTTAATTTTATATGAATTATGATAGGTCGTTTGTGTCACCTGTGAGTGGAGGTAATTGAAGATAACCCTTATCAAGGGATAAAGTAAATCCTTGTGATATTAGCAGATCATTTGCCACCCTTTCGCGCCAGCCTCTGTTGCTGGCTGTATATGTATAAGTATGGTGGTAGTAAATTGGCGTTTAGTAAATTTTTTTTTGGGCATTTTTGAATCAAGCCTGGGTGAATGGAGGGGGGTCGGAGGGTGGGAAAAAAAATTTGGAAAAATAAATTGTCGATCCAGGGGACTTTTTTTTCTTTGGATTTGAAATCATCTGTGAGAGGGTAGTTTTCTATGGGGTAATAGTAAAAAGCCGTGGGAGAAGGTGCGAGACAGAAATGAAGTCTCTGTGAAAGTCGCTTGAAATTGGCTAGGTTGTTATCGATATCGTTGAATCCTGGCAGCGGAATTGCACGGGATAGAAAACATTGATGTACCAGGTGGAAAAGTATTTTCTTAACTACCCTTATTTTTTTTTTTCTTGTTTACCAGACGAAAAATTTGTATCGTTGATTTTCCGCGTCTAGGCTGTCTGACGTCAAGGGATGTTTGAGTTTTACAAAAATAACTGTACTCGTGCTTATGGGGGAGGACGACTGTATGTTTGAGGTTAAAGGTCATGCTGTTGATTTTTTTCACGTATGACGTCATACGTGGAATTTGCCGACGTTAGGATAAAGATGTTGGTTCTATCGGTGACAACAGGGGTGTTTCTACTTTCTCCGAAGATTTCCTAAAAAAAGACGGATTGACCCTGATCCGGGGTGGCAAGGGGGAAATTTGAGCTTTAAAAAAAAAAATCGAAAATAAACGGACACAAATCGAAAGTAAAAAATTGTATTATTTTACAGCAAGGTTTGCCGTATCTGTAGACAGAAAAATAAATATATTAAAATTTCGTTATCATTATTTCGAAAATCAATTCCAAAATTCACCTAATTATCTAATTTGCATACGACTACCGTAAACCAGAACAATGTTGACGCGTTTACATGAAGCATTGTGCGTCAGCCATGAGCGAGAATGGCATCAGTGAAATTTCTATGGTGTAAAATCACGATTTGGACGATCCATGAATTCCATATGGTCTGACATTACGGAACGCCGAGCAAAGTGAATAGAACAAATTTTAATTAAACAAATTAAAAAAAGTAACCCCTATAAAAAAATTTAAAAAGGGTCTGCCGTAGACGGTTGGTAAAAGTTTCCTTAATTAGAAGCGCTATATTCACGTCTCCCTACGATTTCCGTAATTTGAATTACGTACTGTTGGAAATTTCACGTTAATCGAATAAGAACGATTTGAAAGTGGCGCCAAGAAAATTGCTCGGTTCACTACATACACCGTGTACACCGAAGTACGTCGGTGAAAGTATGACAGTGAATACGGTGCCGTCGCTGGTAATTTATTTCAACAATTCATCCATAGAAACGCGACTTGCGATATGCCGCTAAGGGTGTAGAATAATGAGAAAATGGCGTGAAGCTTATAGGCAACAGTCTGTATTATCAAGTCGAGGTATACCGGGTGTCTTATAATTGAAATGTTTAGAAACTTAGGTAATTAATATTTACCAAGACTTTCTCTTTCTCTCTCCAAATAACATCAAATAAATATCCACAAGGATTCTTATCACAAATCTTATAGCAGCGACCTTGGCGTGTCTTAAAGAAATTCTTATCAAACTGTCAACCAAAAAAAAAAAATCGATGTCCTTGCTTCCATAAAATATCGTCCTGACCCACTTAAAGCTTCCTTTTCACATGTTGAATATCTTCACTGTCCACCAGATATTTTTGGCACATTCTGGTTCAAAATTTTCTCTGTTTTCTAATTACCTCCCTCTCTCGAGGAAGGATAACTTAATTAATCTCGAAAAGCATCTCGAGAGTGCTTATTAATGAGATAAAACGAATCTATCTATATGTATATATATATACATATATATATTATACTATATATTACTCTACCTTACCCAAGGGACATTTATACATACAATTGTACAATAAGGTCTTTTCATATTCCCCATATAGCCTTAAGCATTTCCGATACCTGTTACAGACCCTCCTACGACCCCGCAAGCAAATCTATATTGCGCAGGATATTCGATGGGGATTTTTCGTCCATTTTTTTCTATGTGAATTCAGGGCTAGGAATTCCATGGGAATTGTCCACGGATGGAATAGGCTTATCATTTGAGGCTATACGCATGTTTGATTCTAGTTGGGAGGAATATGATTGGTCAAAGTACCTAAGTCAAAATCCTTATCAGCATCGTTAGACACGACGATTATAAAGGGTGGACTGGTTGTAACGAAACGGAAAGGAATTTCGATTTGGGAACATTAAAAGGGTTAGTCTGGCTATGAAAAGGGTTTAGCTACTGTACAGTAACTCCGACATAGTGTTTATCACCTTAATTAAAGAGCCCGAGCGTTCCCCATGATGAAAATCTCAGTACGGAAGACGAATCGATAAAACTGAGAGAGTGAGAGCGAAAGAGAGAGAAGTAAAGGGCCACTATAGGGCTTTTGAATGAAAGAAATTAAAAAAAATGTTAATGTGACTTTGAAATCTTTTTAAAATTAATCATAAAACGAGTGTCGAAGAGAAGGGGAAGACCTTCGAATGACCTACGTTTAATAAACTCTTTCTTTTCTCCACCGACTGTACCTGCCACTGACTTATCACTGAATTGCCACGTTCTTAAGCAATTTCAAGACAGTCCATTTCAAAGCTGTCACCTCTCTCAAAGGACAAACAATTCCCACGTAATACCTCAAGACCAAAATTCATCGAATCTCCCTGATTGGATTTTTCAGTTGGAAATTTATTAATTGATCAAAACATAATTACAATTAACCAAAAGTCCTGCTAATATTACGTTATCACGGCTAGCTATCCCCACGTTAAAGATTCAAAGTCAAAATTTTCTTTTTTTAATCTACTCTTGCCCAAAGGTTCAAGAGAGGAAGTTTAAGGTGGAGGGTGGTATTCGAGACTGTGTTACTTTACTATACAAGGGGGTAGGTTCGAGTTAAGGGTAGTTGTGGATATATATATATATATATATACACATACATATATTATCTGACCGTACGTTACTTCCTAATTAAAAAGTTTTTCTAGCTAAAGGTTTTCTCATTTGGACCAGTGAGGATAAGCCTTTATCGCAGACCCTTATTAACTCACCATCCATCCATAGCTACCAACCCCTACGGTATGCATATTGCCAACCCCCCCCCCCCCCCCCCCCCAATGGAAATGTCCACACCACACGTTAAAATGTCGTTACGTTTTCGCTGTCGAAATCTCCCCCCTCACCCTTCCCCGCCACAACCCTTCACATGGAAATCGTCGTTTTAACGTAACGACGCAAAACTACCCCTTCGTCATACGTGGCGATTTTATTCAGTCTGCATGATTAATGAGCACGGTGAAATTCTACTTGTATGACGTCATCATATGTGGAACGATTGTGAGGATTTGAAATAACGTTATCGTTGATAACGGATGACGGATAACGTATATTGATATAGTCGAACCTGGATTTTGTTTTTTATTTGCTAAAGGGTGGTGGGGGGTTTTACAAAAAAGGGGGTTGCGCCTGATTTCATTGCACGTGGAAAAATGCCTAATCGAAGGTCATCGAATATCAGTGGGACATATGTAACTAAAATTGGCGATTCAGCCCTAATATTATTTCCCTAAGTTTGTTTTAGAGAGAAGGGTGTAAAGGATTTGGGATGCAGGAAGAAAGTTGAGGTTGAGGGACATGAAGGTTGTATGCTGTGTATATATATATACCATATGTGGAAAGGCTTAATGGGCAGCTTTGCAAGTTTATTGAGGGTGTCGCTGAATTAGGGATGAAGAAAATTGTATGTTTACATGCGTGTGTTATCTTTTCGTATATTTCGGCAGGGTTCGCTGTACTCAAAATATTTTGCCCTAAGTCCGGAACTAACCTGACTGCTGGCAAGATGGATCTATTTCCGGTTCTGCTGTGTACCCCTGTGTACAGGGGTAGTTATGCGGTAAATAATTCTTATACGAAGAAATATCGCCTTCCGGGATTCTCCCCTTGTGTCCTATACAGCTTGGAAAAGGCAGTTCCGTACGGGGAGGGTTGATACGGGTAGCTATTATATGTGTAAATGTATGTATATAGCTTGTCCTCCCTAAGTGGAAAGTTAGAGTTAAAATTTTCGAGTTGTACTACGGTACGAGCATTTTTTTTTGTAATTATTATTCGTCCTTCAGTAATTAATTTTTTATCCATCTTGTGTGTTTAATTACAAAAATTTATTCACAAGTTGAACAAACTTACAATGGAGGTCACACGTGTCTGGAATTAGTGTATTTGGATTTCCATAAGAGAATTTGTTGGATTGATGGTTAACCTCAATTTGTTAAATTTTCACTATCGCGTAACGGAACTCAATTTTCAGTACCTTACAAGCCGGATTATATTTCAAGCAGCATTTTCGTGGCTTGGTCAATGACCAAAGACCATTTTAGTTAAGCTGTTTGGTTAACTCCCATTTAGGGTGAAGGCACGAAATGGCTGGGATATGAATATCTAGAGAGTTTAAAGTGACGATAAGTAACGCGTGAAAAATCCAGATGGCGCCACCGTCGACCGATTCAGTGCCTGAACATGGCGGCCGTTTGAATATTTATTTGGTATACTCTTTCTACAGGGCGTCAAATGTTAGCTATAGTATATTTAGGAGTCTTGGGGCGTGGGTCGTAAATTCGAACGTAATATATTAAAAAATATAATGGCGAGGAAAACTTCAAACATAAATCAGATATTGTCAGTTACTGTGGGGGGAATATTAAAAAAGAAATTATTGGTGTTTTACATACAAAAGACATTTGGAGCTTTCTTTTATTTTTCGATTACGTAATTTCCGTCTTAATTGAAATTTCTTATCGCTAAGTATCAGAATCCAATATCGATACTGAAAGAAAATTGAGGAAAGTGAAAGAACTGTGGACTTTTTGTTGTGTAACTTTTATTAATTTTTTTATAGCCATTATTTTAGTCACAAAAATTCATTTTTTTTTTCCTTTCTTTCTACACATTAACCACGACAAAACCACCCGTGTAGAGCACTATGAGTATTTATGGTGTTACGCACTTAGTATATACTCGAGGGTGCTTTTAGTACCCACTGGGCGAATTCTCATCGATTTTTATCCATTTCTAAAATAGTTCTGGATATATTCCAAACAGTTTCTATCGGACAGCCAAGCTACCAAATTGATGTTTGCCTGTAATACAAACAATTTGGACATTTCCTCGTGAATCAAAGCTTGATTAAAATAAATATTTACGTCATATAGATATTTTCGTTATTAATGTCAAATTATCATAAGCGTATCATTGAGAAATACGATTCAGCCAAACGAAATGGGGTTGAACTAAAATCATGTTTTATGAACTTGACTTCCTTTTATTTATTAATACCTCCATCGTACCCAACAACGAACAATGAAGGAGTGGCCGTATTAATTTTTTTTTAAGGATCCAGGAATATACCCAGGGCACTTTTGAAGTATGATCCTAAAAAAAATTAAAGGGGGATGAACGACTGTTGGGATTTCTAAAGAGATGTAATTCTTCAAATTACACCCTTCAGATACTCAGCAAAGTAGCCGGAATCTTATTACCCGGACGTAGAGAGAGCCTACAAGAATCCCTCGAAGTGGTCCTTTGAAGATAAAATTAAATGTACTCATTTACCTTCAGAGCCTTGGTCGTCTTTTCTTCTTCGACATATGTACTATTTGATTATTCATAAAGTGACTTTATCGATACAAACCAAGGGATAAAACAACCTTCTAAAAGTCCTGTATATTTATTCCGAGAGTCCTTGACATTTCTCACAGACGTGACACTTAATTTTATGGCGCACTTGAACTTTCCTATACTTTCTCTTAACCGCCATTTTTTCTTTTTTCTCATGTAATGTCGCCTAGCGCGCAATTAAAGTTACACTTAAAAATTCAACCTTCGCACCCCACGATTCAAATATCATTAACCTTCATGATTGATTCACTTCACAATTTTCATTTAGTTCAGGTCATTCCGGTACTGCATAGTCTCAGAACCTCAGGTCGAATTTTCAATATTCCACATAGCACGATCTTTTCTTTGGAAACATTTTTAAATCCGTTCTTCCTGTACCTTTCAGTACAAGAATCCAATCCTCTTAGGTATGACTTACCGTTAAATCTGTAGCAACTTTAAAATACGACGTCGAGCTTCCTCTCTAGCGTTTCTTTAAATCGCCGCACAATGGCGCCACAAGTGCTAATACAAACTTTCCGATTGAGCAGCATCGCAGCGCCATCTTGGAAATTACAGTCGAACGCACGTCGAATACGACGCTTTACGGTCGTTTAACGAAAATGTGTTTTATACTGGAAAATAATGAATTCCATATTTCCAGTCATCCATTTCCACTTGAAAACTGTCTTAAATAATACAGTATCAACGCGTAAGTTTGATCGACTGTGTTCTCAAGAACGATTTGCTGCTTTCCTTCTGTAAGTCGAATGTATTTCTCTTGAAAAATATCTTACTGCCTCTTTGTATTATTTATTCTCTCTGTACTGTGTATGTACAGTCTACGAATTTTCCGAGATGACGGTTCTTAAGTATGATGCATCGTGTAGAACTTCATATGCATTTAGGTATATCTATATACGAAGGATACAGTGGAAGCACACAGATAACAATGTATGTAATCTACAATTTCTCTTGTCTGACATGTTCTCTGTATTCTCTACCAGAGCTCTATTATCTCTACAGGTTCACAGAGATAGCCGTTACTCACGTGAAAATATATCACAGACGGTAATTGTACTTAGACAAATAAGAATTTGACAAATTTTTTGCTTTGTCTTCGCAGCTGATATTTACGACGAGACCGGCGCTCAGCTGAAGCAATACGGTTCGGCGTTAGATACCGAATGTCTTGGCGGTGGCAGAATAAATCATAATCAACCGGAGAAGAAGATTTTGGTTTATGGATACTCTCAGGTAAATTCGTTTGTGATTAATTAAACTTTTTAATTTGCAATTATGTGTGAACACCAAAGGATCCATTAACTGTAAGTTAATTCAGGTAGGAAACTACTTTGAAGAAATTGCGTTACAGAGTCGTTACGTTTCTCTGCCCTTAGAATTATATTTTTATTTCGTACTGTACAGCCGTGTGGAAACTTCGTAAGATCTCTGGTTCTTGCGCACTGTTCCGTGAAGGATAAAATTGGTAGGTCAGGATGAAATACATTTCTGGCGCAGCCTTCTGGTAATACGAAGTTTTTTTTCTTCATATTTTCGCAAAATTAACAACCTCTAAGTATCACGATCCATTTTGTTTTTTCAAACTTTATATGATTACTCTATCTGGATTTTAATGAGTTTAGATAAAACTTTAACCTAGCAGATACAACGCATGGCTGTTACTAACGTTTGGCAGTTAGAAAAGGCTGAATTGAGAGTTTGAATTTTAATGCAGAAGTTATACAGCACTTGAGAACGAAGTTGAAGAATTTCTTTATGTCAATAAAGATCTGTGCTCTTCTCGTATTAAATAGGTCAAGTCTGTATATATTTTATACCCAGTAAAGCGGACACAAACGAATATGCATAAAGTAGCAAGTTTAAATTAGATACGGCAATTTTATTTTATCTAACGAACAAGAATCTATTTTTAAGCCGTCCTTTTTTGTAATTGCTATCTCTCTCTCTCCCTCCCTGTCATACTTTCTGAGGGAGATAGTATATAAAACACGTAAGAGAGTAAAAGTTGAAAGTAAAAGGAGGAGGGAGATAGGGAAAAAAACGTTTTGCCTCGGGAAGTTTAATCTGAATTTGTATTAAAAAATCCTTTAGTCCCTTCCTGGGGCTGGATAAAGATTCAGGGTTTTGGCGGTTTTCGAGGTTCTACAGTCACAAAGTATTCAGGGAAGCAATTTTAGTGTCGCCCTGGGTGTTTCGATTTTGTCAACTCAGCGATGGATACGAACGTTTATCTGGCGTTGCTCGTCATAAGTTTTTAACGGTTGGTTCAATGTTTCGATCTCTACCCAACAAATGCAATGGTACAATAAATGTGAAGTACGCGTTGCTTACAATATGCAATTACAAGCAATGGATACAAATGTTCATTTGGCGCTGCTCGTCATAAGTTTTTAACAGTTGGTGCAACGTTTCGATCTCTACCCAACAAATGCAATGGTACAATAAATGTGAAGTACGCGTTACTTACAATTTGCAATTACAAACAATGGATCTGGTCGTCAATACAATAGTACAACAAATACAATAGTAAATGTGAAGTACGCGTTACTTACAATATGCAATTACAAGCAATGGATACAAATGTTCATTTGGCGCTGCTCGCCATAAGTTTTTAACAGTTGGTTCAATGTTTCGATCTCTACCCAATAAATGCAATAGTAAATTTGAAGTACGCGTTACTTGCATTATCAGCCTTGTTTATATAACTTCGAGGTAGCAATTGACGTTATATAAATTAGGGTGACATCGTTGCTAAACTGAGCATCACATGTAGAATTGCGTTCGTTGGGTAATTTACCATAATAAAGCTTGTCCAGCCGCCATGATGAAAGATATGAAAAAAGATTTAAGATCGAGGACATATCAGCCAGAAGTATAATAAATGATGGAAGAAATGAAATGAATAGGTTAAGAGTCAGTTTAATAATGTAATTTATTGTTGACAATAAAGTATAAAAATTTTATTGTTCACTCGTATAAACGATTCGCAGCCATCGCTGGAGCCATATCTCTTTTTTGGGTGCCCTTTTAAAATATTTTAGGATCTTTTATTATTATGCGTCTCTAAGTATGCCAGTCCTTTTTTATCAGTCGACCCTTTTATGTCGCTCTACTATTTTTCTCCGCAGTCGATAGCAATGCTCTTATCGAATTTATTGATAGGCTACTGCACAAAATCAATCAATTCGGTCCAGCAGATTTATTGGAAGCTCTTTGTTTGTTTCTAGGGATTTGGCAAAGCTGATCACAAAGTTACGGTTGATCTGCTCAAAAAGAAGTACCCAGAATATGATATTACGTGGTCCGACGAGGGATATTGAAGCAGACTGTTTTATTCATTGTGACGAAGGTAAGACGTATCGTTTTCGTTGTACGTCGGAAATTGTGGTTCTGCAATTTGCTGTATTTATTACAAAAAATTGTACTGTTGTACTATTTTTTGAAATAAAAGCTTTTCAATACTCTCAATTTTTTTGCCTACTGGTCTCCAGTGAATTCCACTGAAGTACGCTTATTTGGGACTGATAGTGATTGGGGTTGTTCAATCTGTCACACAGTAATATTGCAGATAAAATTGAACTGCTCTGGTTTAAAAAATGTTACTGCAAGCCAATAACAGCGCAGCTGTCCCAAAATACGTGATACATAATAAAAGACAGAATATTCTTATCATAGAAACTCCCGTGTCTTTCCTAATCGAAAAATATTGTGCATCTTCCTACTCATCTCTGCCTGATCATTCTATTGGTGACACAATATGATGCTGCCATCTATTGGTAGAATTTTGCAACGCTAAGCGTCTCAAAATGTATCCACCGAATAATTGAATTATAATTTACGTTTGGGTAATTATCAACAAGAGCAAAATTATTATCAAAAATTTTATTAGAAATATATTCACAAGTTGACTGAGGATAATTTACGAAGTAAATATTAAAAACTATAAACACTTTATAAAATTAGGCTTGAAAAATTGGGAACAAGTACAAAAGAAAAACATCTACAATTTCAGTTGAGTGATATAGAATGAATCGCTTGTTTCCATGTCGTCCATTAAGTTTTCTTCATTTTTCTCTTGACTCTCGCCAAGGCAGCACAAGTCATGTACGTTCGTTCTACAATACTGCGCAGGATGAATGACGTCTGACTCATTTACGTCATTCAAATCAGTTACATCCATTATCTCCATCTCTCTATTACCATTCGAAGGTGCCACAGCTTCGTTTGTGCTGGGTATCAATGGCATCGCGTCTGGAAACACAAATGATCTGTTATCGTATTTCACACGTTCGTAGGCAACCAGGCTATACAAAGAATCATGTAAACTCACCAGAATCGATATAGACCTTTGGACTGCCAGTGACATCTTGACGAACACTGCTCAAAGCGTCTTCAATGCTTTTTAATAATTCATGCTTTGATTCGCCATCTAAACGCATATCAACATTATATATTGTGCTAACAACTTTTCCAAGATCATCCGGTACATTGATTCGTTTAAAATGCTTTGCTTCTTCCGGTATGTCGTCAGTCTTACAATAAGGAAATTGTATCGCCAAATATCGTTTGTTTCGGCGAGGATAATTTTCTTCCAGTAATCTAAGCGCGTAATTGTCTAGGTTCCTATAAATAATATGGACGTTTGTATCGTCGGACTTGGGTGATGTCGCGATGATAACAATATCGGCCTTGTCAAATGCACGGCGACACCAGTCACAGGGATTCTGTGTAAAAAGATATAAATGGCTTATCGATCAGTGTATTTTAATTGTATTTTGTGCTACGAGATTTGAAATATTTTACCTTTGTTGTGTTCTTTGGAATGTCCAATATGTCGATCATTGCATTAATGTTGCAGCTTCTAAGATACGTTGCTAATTGTACCATTACGTTGATATGAGACTCGTGTGTTGGAGAATAGACCAGTAGACAGTTTGGTTTCTTTTTCAACATTTTTACGAATTCTGAAAATTGACAACATTATGGAAAATTGTTTATGCACTGGTTTGGTGATATTCGTACACTGTACTTTGTAAAATGTTGTAGGTACGTACTTCGCTCTCTATGTAATTTATATAAGTGCCATGCAACGCATAATAGTACAAATGGTATTGCACAGAGTGACCACATAGGGTGAACTATCATTATGTGTACACGGTCTAGAATGAAAAGAAAGGATATAAGTATTTTGAATATTTATAATTAATTCTTATTGAAAGCTTTGTAGTTACTTCGATTGATGTATGGTGATGTACTATTATTACATCCATTTTTACTGCAGTTTGGATGCATTGCGGCTACTTTAAACGAATTTACTCCTTCGAACAGTGAATAACGTAGCTCAATGTGCTCTTCACTTATGCCAGTTTCAATTATTGTTTTGTTAATATCATTGGTATCGCTTATCAGCCAAACTATGTATCTTGTAACATTGAATCTTTTTGGTGCAGGTTGTATGTACAATATGACAGAATTTGAAACTGATACATCGACATATATGAATGGTGTGTAGTATTGTATTTTGTTTGCATCTATATGTTAAGTAGAGAATACAATTTTATAGCTTCAAGAATAGAAATTAGATGGATAATTAGATTTATGCAATTTATTATATCTATAATTGTAACTTACCAATATCACGATGTTTTGGAACTATGAATTTTAATTGTCTACTATAAGTATAAGTTTTCCCAACTACTAGATATTCCAAGCTATAAGGTAATCCCTCGTCAGATATGTCAGAGAATCGGCAGGCCATGAATAACTCTGTAGGTATTAAATGTGTTATATTTCCATTTAAATGTATATAACTGCATACCGACAATTGCTTATCTCCAATAGCCTGGTACCTCATGACTAATTCTGTAATAAAAAGTATAAAATTACTTTAAAATCAATTTGTATAGCTTAAAATATATCACGCTTACCATGAAAAGCAACATTCTTGACAGTAAAATTAAAAGCTGGGTCTAGAATCACATTCTTAGTTTTTGCTACATATGCATTAAGTTCAAACGTCTCAGAAAAATCTCCATCCTGAGGTTTATCTCCCAAGTTTTTAAACTTGAAGTCGATACAATCTAATAACAAGTAAATTATTAGTAACACTGTCATTATACAAAAATTCAATTACAGAATAAATCCCTTACTGTTGTTTCTCTGAAACTTGATTAGCTCGCAAGGGTAATGAGACCCCGATTCTGAAAATCTCTAAGAGTAATAAAATATACATTACAAAATGAAATCCACCAAGTAACTATGACAGAATTTTTAAAACCACTTACCGTAACATTCTGACAAAAGTTAGGATAACAACCTCCATGAATATTCTTCACAAGGAAACATAAAAATATGACAAAAAGTCTAACTGGCATCGTCATTTTTTCTGTTTAACAAGGAAGAAATGTAGTTGGCGTTCCATATAATCTCACGATATCAGCACAACTGATATCATTTGTGCAACATGTTCATGTAAGGCACAGATTAGAATAACATAAAGGAAAACCGTACTTATCAAAGACTTCCTAAACGTCCGATGACCATTTACGAGGATCATTGTATATTACAAAGAATTGTATGCACTTGTCACGCATCGTAATCGAACGAGAAATATTATAGCACAACGTATTATTTATTATCACAAGATTGAAATTCCTTAAATAAAGAAAAACAAGATAGCAGACTAGTCCCGTTCACTTCTGATCCTCGTGCTTTCTTTCTCTTAACACACGGTACATTAATTTCCAGGAAAATACTGAGATATGTTTTCCTCGAACATCATACTGGTACCAGACGGCACTCATCCAACTTGTAGTTGTATCGCCACGCGCTCCATCTGGAAAGAACAACAGAACAACCCTGAAAATTCACTGATCGACTGCAGCTAAAAGTTAAACTGAAGATTACTACATATCCAAACTAAGGATGATAAAACCTTTACAACACTTACCATAAGCATCACATTATTTTAAAACTGCAGTTCCTCCACTATGATGGCAGCACACTGACTTCTCAATACTCGTGAATTCCCTGAAAAATCTCTCAACAATGCATAAGATCTCCAAAACTTGTGACACCTAATAAAAAGTCATTTTATTTCCATAATCAAAAACCAAACATACCCATAACTCGCATCAAAATGTCAATTCTACAATCTTCCTGAGCGACACTTAAAAAACCATTGTTTCAAGAAAAAGACTTTATCTAAAATAACATGACAATCCACTCAACTATATAATAAAATAAAAAAGTTTTTGGACATTACATACCCATTTGATATCCAGTAACGAAAAATCATCAAGACTTCGCAGAGCCGTGTCACATTTCTCACGTTACTGATTACAGTGACTATCCGAGAAAATACTAGGCTAGCTGACTGAGACATTATAGAGGACTGTGATCGTAGAATCCATCTTGAATCACAGACGGGGCTGAGTCGTAGGCAGAGCAGAAAAACAAACATATCATTTTTCGATGATAATCGCATAGCCTATGTGTCGCGTGTCACTTCTCATAGTGGCGAACACCTCGAACGAGAGGAATGCAGATACTACTATAGTATCAGGAGTGTAAGTATCCAACTATACATACGCACGTAAAAATCTCTCATATGTATACGTTACACTTGAGTCTCGGGTGACGGCAGTTGCACCTGT